>JAMKQA010016804.1:0-35417 GCA_024699735.1 Posidonia australis
ACGGCCCATGGCCCAGGGCCGGGCCGGACTGGGCCTACCCGGCGGGCCGGTCGGTCTGGCCCGGCACGGCCCGCGGCCGTTTTTTGCGGGCCAGGCCCAGCCCGTTTTCCATGTCTACATATGACCATGAGAAAAACATCTCCCATGTATGTAAGCTACATAAACAACTATTCACTCTCCGTCAGGGAGATCAATCGTTTCATTAGCACTTCACCTACCATCGTGTCCTCATGGATGAGATAGATGTGTATCAACCCTTAACGGTGGACATTACGAGACTACGCCAATACTGAAAGGAGTTGACAGTTGCAACATACCTTGCTAACCTAAACCCAGATATCAATTCTCAAATCAGGTCAGATGTTGGAAGCTGACAATATTCCAGACTTACAGACTACCTATGCAGTGGTCCTTCGAGTTTCTACTGCTGCATCTCCTACAATATCACCACCGTCAACCATGGTAGTTACACGAGGTCGAGGTCATGACGGTTTTCGAGGTGGAGACTGTGGCCGAGGTGAGGCACGTGGACGTTCCCGATGTGGACACTGTGAACGATTGGGACACAGAATTGAGAAATGTTGAGATTTAATTGACCGACCATAAACGGTAAATGTTACCATAGAGTCCACCACTGTTGTAACTACTACTGAGGAGCAGACCTTCACAGTTTCACAGTCAGACTATGAAAGGCTCCAGCAGCTAAATGTCACAGACTCTGCTGTCATGATTACCCACACTAACATCTCAGGTATTAATGCCCTCCTTGCATCCATAGATTTCTCCTGGATTATCGATTCCAATGTCTCCTCACATATGTCAAGTATACTTAATTTGTTTACCCGTTTATCTCAATTACCTGAGTTTCGGTCTATGGTAATTGTTGATGGTCAAACGTGTCCAGTTTCATGTGAAGGGATGGTACAAGCCTCTTTACAAATATCACTTGAAAATGTCCTTTTTGTGTCTGATTTCCTGTAAATTTGTTATTCATTGGTACAATTACAAAACAATTAAATTACTGTATCACATTCCTTCCTTTCCATTATACATTTCATGATTTACAGACGAAGAGAAGGATTGATTTGGATCGTAAACGAGAAAATGGAGTATACCTTCTAGTTCATGATGATATCCCTTAAGGATTAGTTTCTGTGACATCTACTTCTGAATCTTCTTCCTTGTGGTACTACCAGTTGGGTCACTCATCTTATCAGTTTCACAATTTGATTGTCATTCGTGTCAGTTAGGTAAACACCATCGTGCTTTGTTTAATAGATTGCGTCTTATGTCGAGTACTACTGCATTAGAGTTGGTCCATTGTGATGTCAAGGATCCGTCTAGAGTCTAGTCTGTGTCAAGTTATAAGTATTACATAATATTTGTTGATGATTTTTCTAGAACGTCCTGGATATATTTGCTTAAAGATTGTAATTGTGTTATGATGTACTCAAAACTTCTTTGGATGAAATAAAAAATCATTCTGATGTTATTTCAAAATTTCTACGCACTAATAATGTTCTTAAGTTTGTTCAGTCCAATGTAACTTTATATCATGCTTCTTTGGATATTGTACATCAGATATCTTGTCCACATACTTCACAGTAAAATGAGATTGCAAAACGCAAGTATGGTCATATATTCGATGTTATTCGCACTCTCACGGTTCATACGCATGTCCCAAAGCAGTTATAATCTGATGTAGTGCTTACAACCACTTACCTTATCAATAAAATACCTTTTGCACCTCTAGGGGGTGAAGTCTCACTCCGTCACCTCAAATCTGGGTCTAGTCTGTTTACTTTAACTCCCAAAGTTTTTAAGTGTATAACGTTTGTCCAAGACCTCTCTCCTAATCTAGACAAACTATCTCTACAGTCAATCAAGTATGTCTTTGTTGAGTATTCCATGACTCAAAGGGGGTATCGACGTTTTCATCCCCCACCAGGCAATATTTTGTGTCTGTTGATATCACATTTTTTAAGTCTGAGTCATACTATGATGTGTCTCCACCATCCAGTATGTTTGTTCCTCTTCCATCAGTTGTTGAGTTGACAGATAACAATGCTCAAGGAGGACCTACTTTGTCATTAGAAGCTACTCATCCCTTGCAGGTTTATCAACGCCACCAACGTGCCAGTGCCTCCTACTACTGAACCATACTCCTCTACAACTACAAATCTGCCCATCAATGCCTCAAGCCTACCTACTATCTTTCGGAAAGATATCCGTTCTTGTACTGTCTATTTTATTTCTCACTTTGTTTCTTATGATTCCCTACACCTTCATTTCCGCAGTTTTACATTGTCCCTTGTCTCTCAGTCTATTCCTAAGAATTATCAGGAGACACTGTCCATTCATCATTGGAAGGCTGCTATGGATGAGGAACTAGCTGCACTTACTACTTATGGTACGTGGGAGTTGATGACCTACACTGCTAGGACTACAGTAGTCACCTGCATATGAGTCTACACAATCAAGTACAAAGTAGATTGTAATATTAACAGATACAAAGTAAGACAAGTGGCCAGAGGTTTCACTCAGACTTACGAGATAGATTATGATGAGACTTTTTCCCTTGTAGCTCGTCTCAATTCCATCAGAGTCCCTCTATCTCTGGCTTTAAATCACTCGTGGAAGGTGTGTCAATTGGATGTGAAAAATGCATTCCTATATAGAGATTTAACTGAGTCTGTTCTGATGAAACAACCTCCAGGGTATGTTGCTCAAAAGGAAGATCTTGTGTGCAGACTCAAGAAAACAATCTATGACCTTAAGTAAAGTCCCAGAACATGGTTTGAAAAATTCAGTCAAGTGGTTCGTGTTGGTGGGTTTCAAATGTGTGCAATGGATCATTCAGTTTTCTACAGGTGGACAGCTAGTAAATGTGTGATTCTGCCAGTATATGTGGATAACATATTGATGACGGGAAGTGATGTACAAGACATTGCAGAGATAAAAGGACATCTTCATACTCACATTGTGACAAAGGGCATAGGAAAGACTCGTTATTTCCTTAAAATCGAGTTTACCTATGCACATGGCAAGATGATACTATCGGAGAAGAAATATGTTTTGGATCTCTTACAAGAGATAGGTCTTCTAGAATGCAGACCAGAGAACACTCCCATTGAGTAAACACCAGCATTCTAGACAATAACTCAAAGTTGTTAGAAAATCCTAGTCAGTACAAGAGGCTGATAGGCAAGTTCATCTATCTAACTGTGACTCGACCTGATATCTCGTATACAGTCAACCTTTTAAGCCAATTCATGTATGAGCCTAAAAAAGTACATTGAACTGAAACTCTTTGTGTTCTATCGTATGTAAAAGGTGTTCCAGAGAAAGACTTAGTCTACAGGAAAAATGATCACACCAGGATTGAAGTTTACTCAGACTCAAGATATGTAGGAGATAGAGGGAACAGAAAATCCACGTCGGACTTCTGTACCTAACTACCTATGTGGGAAGCAACTTAGTCACTTGACACAACAAAAAGCAAAATATGATATCGAAATCCAGTGTAGAAGCAGAATACTGATCCATGACACAGGCATCGTGTAAGACGATGTAGGTGAAATCAATGTTAGAGTAGCTTGATTGTGGTGTCGAAGTTCCTATAACTATACGATGTGATAATCAAGCTGCTATCTTCGATGTAAATAATCTCACTTTTCATGGACGTACAAAGCACATCGAGATTGACTGCCATTTCCTGAGGAACATGGTCATAAAAGAGATTATCTCTACTCCTTATACTCAATCCTCCTAGCAATTGACAGATATATTCACAAAAAACCTAAGTGTTGGAATATTTGAGTCATTATATGACAAACTGGACATAGTTGATATGTATGCTCCAACTTAAGAAGAAGTGTTAGAGTTAATTATGTGTGTGTTACTTCTTTATGATTAAACGGATTATTGGATATCTATTTGTCTAGGGTATCTAATCTCCCTATATATATATAACTTCACATCTTTAATAGAATTAATTATCTTTTCTCCCCAATTCTCTTCACAATGTTATTTCAATTATGTAATTTCTTGGTGTTTCTGCCATGTGTCGTTAAGTAAATGGTAGGGCTATCAATATAAGTAAGGCAGCTCACATTACGTAGCTGTTGTGAGCTTTACTTCATTTAGTTTTCAGTCCACTGTTCATCATCTTTCTCTGGCATTAATAGCAGCAACCTTCTTCTTTGTTTGTCTCAAAAGTTCAACAAATGTGTCTACTATAATTAATAAAAATAAGTGCCTAAATATGTAATTTGCTCATGTTTTCACAAACATTCTTTGATTTTTTGTCTCGTGAATCACAAATCATTTAACACAAGATAGAACCCATCCTTTGAAGTTGAGGTTTTGTGAAGGAAGGTATCCTTTTAACCCTTCCTGAATCCAGTCAATGTCAATACGAAGGATATATATTTCACTATTTAAGCAAGCTTGATATCTATATATACACAAATTAATGTGAGATGAAACCCATCCTTTGAAACTATGGTTTCATGGAAGGAACATATACTATAACCTGTGTTGGATCCAGTTACTATCAAAATGAGGAATATATATTTCACAATTTAAACAAGTTATACAAATGCTTATGTGAAGGTTTCAATAAATACTCAATAGATGATGAGATTCATTATAAGTACAAACTGGAATAAACAAAAGAGATATTAGGTTACCTACATTCACTTAATAAATTGCAATTTTGAAAGAATAATTTTCTGCATCTTTTATTCATAATCATCCTATCATGCTTCCCTCTTTGCCTCTCTTTCTCTTTCTGTTTCCCCTTCCAAATCACATCTTTCCCAAATATTTCAAAAGGAGACATTATGCTATCAACATTCGAGACATTTTTTATATCAACATTCGTTTAATAAAGTCCAATTCCATAAGCCTGATTTTCTGCATCTCCCAGTCATCATCTTCCTATCCTGCTCCCCTGTTTGCGACTCTTCCTTCTCTTTTTACATGTTCTAGTTCACATCTTCCCCCTCCGTCTCTCTTGGTGGTCGAAAATGGTTAGAGCTGGCAGCAACACATAAGCCAGCCCTGACACCCTGTTTCTGCTACACTTACAAGAATGGTACAATTCTACTCGCAAGACACACAGTTCAACCTCTTGAATTTGCATAACACAATTCAGTGTTCTAAGTATAAAATTGTCTATTGCAACTATTAGACATACGGATGCTTCTGTAATATGTGCAAATGTAGGTATCCTTGTTTAAGACAGTCCAACATAAGTGGCGCATGGATAGAATGTATGGAAATTTCCAATACGAACTCAAAGAGAACATACACTTTTATCATGTCCTACATCTAGAGCATTTTTAATCATGCTTTGCATGAATCACTCATATGAACAACACTAGCATTGTAAATCCACACAATGACCTTGAATCTTTTAGAACGAAGCTAAAAATAACATAAAATTTCATTTTCTTTATGTCCTATATGGGAAAAAAATAAACTATGAACTACACCATCAAATGACTAAGACAAACTAATTCATGGATCATTGTTCCTTTATTTACGTTCTTTTAAATTCTTTCATGACTTTTTCATTAATCCAATTACTATGTAAAAAAAATTAAGCAAATGTTAATGGATAATAATCCCTTCGAGCTATATCTCATATAACTTAATAATTTTGGAATCAGCAAAGGCCTGTTTCCAATCAAAGTTGCATAAAATAGATAAATTGTTAAACATGATTTGGATAACCTGTGTTATAAAGCTGTGAGCACCATTGAGACCTTCCTCTTCTCCAGTATTGAATAAAAATATGATGCCATTTTTAAATCCATGAGCCCATTGAGACATTCCTCGGGCAAGCTCCAACATAACTGCCACACATGAGCTACAATCACCAGCACCTTCCCTAGAGAGCATTCATGTCACACCACTTAGCATTCAAAACATCTTACTATGGTAAAATAATAGTCATGAGAAAAGATGGCAATTTCCACTATTATTACACGAACGTATTCCAGCTATCATAATAGTGAATTGGTCAACCATGTAATGGCAACTTCAACTGGCACAGGCATAAAGCCCCAAATTCTGAATGCTCAATCAGTGGTCATAAAAAATGGATTTTTCAAATAAAAACAACAAAAGAATTTCTGAGAAAAATGAGAGAGGATACAGTGATTGTATGAGAAGAAATATATCACATTTCCTCTAACTAGGTTATATTTTGGCAAAAAAACCGAACATCAACTTGGGAAAGCATAAAAATTACTCGAGGAAAAGAAGACTTACGTTGAAAACACGGTGTCAATATGAGAAGAAACCAAAATCACATTTTCCTCTGCCTCGGGTAGATATTTTGGAGTGATTCTCAAAATTACATGCTTCATATCTGCATAAATAAGTGTTTTTCCCTTGAACATTCCACTGGCTAGAATATTAGCACCAGATTTGGTATGGAACAGATCCACTCGAACGTCAACCTCCCAGTGAGCTGTTTTCTTAATAAATTCTGATGTTTCCAGTACATACTGCAATAAAAAAGCATCAAAAACAGAAAGAACTAATACATCAAGATTGCAGCAGCAAAAAATTAAAGGGAGAACAAAGCTACATAAAAGGACTTTAAGGAGCACATTGAAATATTAAAAAGTAAATTTCAACAGCCTATTAGTGTGAACAAAACATTTTCCTCTAGAACAGTAAAAGATAGTTATTTTGGATTTTGAGTTTTCTACTTCAAGAGTAAACCACCAAATTTTCGCTTTTCATCAAGTTGAAATTAGAATTTAAATTTGCATTCTTTTTTTTCCCTTTTCTTTCTTTTGAGGGAAAGGGTAGGATGAATTTAATTATAAAATAGTCATCATCCAAAAAATAAAAGGTTGAATCAGGAACTCAACCAAAAAGGTCCACAAACACCTTTACAAGCCAATAGCTACACAATAAAAGCATACACCCAAACTCTCATAAGATAATGAGTAACCACCATTATGTCTTCAACAGAGCAAGTTTTATTCTAAAAAACAACCTGGTTCTTGTGTCTCCAGTTCATCCAGCATACTACATGCACTAAAAGTAAAACCTGGTGCTTAGCCAACGATGGTTCCTTTAGTAAATAGCACATCAGAGGAAACTTAACAGACACAAGTGTGTTGGTGTTATGTTGTTTCAGCCAGATAATATGAAACAGATACTCCTTCCTGTGTCACCAATGTAATGAGGTGCACTAGTTGAACTTCGCCAATATATTGAAGTTTCAATATCCTGTTCAGTATAACATAGGGATTCCTCGAGCGTAACATGGGTATAGTAGTAGCCTCACAATTCACTAATTACCTCAGTCTTTGTATTTTCATCACAACATTGATATTTCTACATGTATTATTATATTCAACAACCTCTTCATTTCAAGGTACTGCAGGCCTTAGATTTGATGAGGACATGTCACCACCATTACATGATGCTGACAGAGGTAATGGAAGTAATCCATGAGATGAGGGATGGTAATAGACTACTTGATCCACTTAATCTGGACTCTGAAGGATAGTCACTATAGCTGCATAATCTAAAAATGGAGGAAATCTGCATGATGCTGACGTTAAGGCTTAAGAGTGAATTTTGGCTTCAAATCTAGCACACTCCAAATGTTAGATAAATAAACATAAAAGGCTACTTCCAAAGCATGTGGGTATATGTTATATATTACTGTACAATAAAAAATGGGACTCGTAGTAAATAACAACTTCCAGTTACCAAAAAAACAATGCATAAATAGTAAAGTCACTGTAGTAGATGTACAATGGATTGTGAGTTCTTCCACAAAAGGAACTTCAACAATGAATGCATTAAATAAGATCTTTGATAGAGAATTTCAAAGCATAGGAAGCACAAAGCATACAATGACTGATTCAGATGCAAATTAGTATACATTACAAATTCATGGTAAAAAGAATCCTGGATGACCACTGCAATAATTTATGCCATACGCCTTTCTTCCAATTTTTTCCTTTGTTTACTAGTACTAAAGTCTAAGCATCCAACTCAAAATCAACAGGCAGTGGGTAGAGAGATCATTGTGTAACATACGAAATCCTATCATTGTCCGATGTGAGACTACTCTTAGCACTTCTTTTCACATGTAACACATGTTATTTATCAGTAACGGGTTGATGTGTTGGTTTGTGTCTCCTTCTGACTTGATACCATATTAAAGTATGGACATCCAACTCAACCATTAAGTCAAGAGATGCCGCTTATTATAGCAAAATATGAAATCTCATCAATGTCCATTATGGGACCCTTCTTAACTACTAGAAATGTGGCCATGGAAAAGGTTATCTCCTCTTTTCTTTAATTAAGCTTGTAACATAGTTCCAGACATTCTTCTATCTATGGTAAAAGCAACAGGGAGAAATTCCAAGGTGAGGATGCAATGAAATAAAGAAATAATTACTTTATGGTTAACTACAGCATGACATGAGTAAGTCACTTGCGGCATTAAATCTCAAAGCACACCTGTATTGCAAGATCAAGAGCGTCAGATCCAACAGGATGGGGACCTAATTCTGTCAAGGCCTTCACATGCTTCATTGCCGAGTGTTCCGAGAAACCTCTTTTACCTGCCTGATCAGAATTGAGTGGCACAGGCAATCGCTCATACTGATAATGATAAACACCCCAGGATCCATATAGGAAAAGAATGAACAAGGTAAACCATAAAATTGCTGGCCTCTGTGGACTGGTTTTATCGAGTTCCTTGGAGTTAGGTTTCTTGTAACTGATTGGTGTTTCACCATCTGGTGCAGATTTATTTGGCCTTCGTCTCATTTGTGAATATCAACCTGGTAACAAGGATAGCAGTAAGTTCATCAAAACAAATATTTATTCACCAAAAATTTAATAATTAATTATAGAACTAAACCTACGTGTTTGAAATGGAGAAGATTAGCTATGGATTTTATGAGATAAAAGAATACCAAACAAATTATCAAGAAAAATTTAAACAAAATCTATATATTACAGTATTATATACAAATATTTGGCATGGAGAAATACGTAAACTAAGCATAGAAGAAAAAAAGATGTTGAGATATAGATATGGCAAGTACAATAAAACACAGGAAAAATTATAAATAAAGTATCTAGGAAAGGGTAGGGGTATAAGTAATTGAGGCATTGCCTAATGTGGTTTGATCATGTGCATACAGAAGTACACGCCCCCAAAATACAAACTTAAGGATGGGATATTTGATACATATTAAAAGTGCATATGCTGCACAGTAAGAACTGAAACTACATGATAGGAAGGGGTAGAAAAGGACACAAGCTTGTAATCACAAACAAAAGAAACAACATTAGATAAAGTTCAACAGAGAAAATGAATTCATGTTGCCAAACCCACACATGAGATTAACACATTATTAATTTATTATACCATGTTAGACTTATTGTAGTGTTATATGGGTTAGTCTGTAATAGAGTAATTGGATATCCATTTATACCCAACCCTATATATATGTAACTTGTTGATCAATAACACAAATCCATTATTCTCTCCCACTTTACATGATATCAGAGCCAGGATAAAATCCTAGGCCCCTATTTAAGTCCTAGATAAAGTCAAAGATAAAGCCAAGAATAAAGTCAGAATAGCTATTCCACCTTAGGCCCCTATTATGGGTTAGTCTATAATAAGGATAAAGCCAGAATTAGAATTATAGTTCCATTTGACAAGTCAAAAAATGAAATAAAAGCAGAATAATAATTCTTTTTCCGATTTACTAATTTCAGAATAACTACTCCACGATAAAGGTGGAATAAAGTTATTCCACTAAGTTATTCAGATACATGTATGTATATAATGTGTTTATTTTTTGTTTAAAAATTAATACATATATAATATTAATATGATATATACATATTTAAAATTAAATATATATCTTAATAATCAAGTTGATTATTATTAATTTACATGTTTTCTACTTATTCTAATACTACTTTCACTTTTCATCCAAACTAGAATATCTTCTTGTACACACTTACTCATCTTTAAAGGAAAATCACTTCCAAATTGAATAATAATACTATCAGAATACTAATACTATATTCCACTTATTTCTACATTTCTTATTCTACGTCTAAAGAAAGGTTAAGGTTTCCTTAGCCACCGGCCACCTCCGACAATATTTCCTCCACCGATCAGGCCTTCGTGCCACTACTCGGGCATCAACTAGACCCTTCGGTCCTTCTCCCATCACCGTCAGGGTCTGCAAACCCTCCGACAGGCATCGTCAAGGCCTTCAAGCCCCTTCACTGTTGTCGCTAGGGCCAACAGGGCCCTCCACTACCGTCGATGACTCCTTCATGCCATTTTGGCACCTTCAAACAGGCCATAGGGCCTGTCCAACGATCCATTTAAAGCCACTCTACTCCTCTGCAGCCACCGTTTACCGACGATCCATACTCCTACACCGGTAACCTAACCATACACCTTTATGCCAGAATGAAATTGAGATTAGACAAAAGCTCTGAGTTACATGAAAATTTTCAAAACATCTGATTTTTGGCTAAGAGGAAATAACCAAACTATATTAGCACCCAAAAAAAATCAATCATATCCAGCATTGTTTAAACAATTGGTTGAATCCTGTAAAAAATTTGCAGGGGGAACTAAATAAACATCTAAGCATGATTAAAACTCACGAGCTGATTGACTAAACATCTAAGCCTAGAGGTTTCCGTTTACTGAGTTCTTTTCTTTTACTGGCTCACATGACTTACTTCAACAATCGTCCAGTAGTTGTCTCTGATTTTGTTTTGGTTTTGCACTATGATAGGTAGTCCAAAATTGGACAGTTGATGTCAGATTGGTGGCTTGTGATGAATTCCTGGACTGCTATCTTATGGATAAGTGTGGAGCTAACACATCTTCCATGTTACAGTTTTAGCAAGCAACTAATCTTAACAAGTGTATTTAAATATAAAAAAACAAACTTAAGAAGCTACCTGAAAGGTCCTATATCAAATACAAACTTTTAAGTTCGATTTATATTAAAGGAGAAGGTTGTCGGACTTAAGTTGCTAAAATTTTCCTAAATAAAATAAGAAGTCCATCCAATCATCTATGAATGGATGAATGGTGGATTCAAGGATTCTTTATAATTGAAAAGGATCTTTATAATCTATTCAACCAATTGTCTAAATTATGATCTAGATCTAGAAAGATGAGAACTCAAACTGAACTAACTAGAATTTTGGAACGTGTAACAGCCTAATAAAATTTTGTAACTCAAGCTAAATATCTTGCATATATATATCTTGGATCATGTAACAGCCTAATCTCAGGTGCTCTTAAGCTGTGACTAGAATTGTTCAATATCATAAATATGGTGACTGCCAAGAAGTTTTCTCCATAAATTCTCCATTGCTTGTTACAAATAAAATTTGAAAGCCCATCAATGGTTTGGTATAAGCATGCAACTCTCAAACCTGAATCAACAACATGCTCATTTTTGATGGATGATTATAATATTTGTCTTTAAATTGCATCTTATTTTAAGACTTTAAACTTATTTACAAATCATTTGAAAACTGGTTAGATGTATGAGAATCTACAAAATTTATTTATAAGAAATGAAGGTTTGGGAAGGATACCTAACATATCCATATAACAACACACATGACCAAGTTTCCTACCCACCCTCAATTACTAATTCAGTGTTTCTTTTGCCTCAATACTTAACATAAAATATCTGTTGATCTCTAACGTAAGCTAGGAGGAATATCATCGATGTGAATTTCCGACAAAGTCGGAGATGAAAATATCACTATAGGAATATTCCAACAACCAAGTCAAGGTAATGCAGCAGAACTTACTAGGTTCAAACCATCCTACATATATAAAGCCAAACCTCCCTTCTGAGTGATGGTACTCTGATTTAATCATCCCTACACAGATCATTACAGCATCTCTATAGAAACAAGGACAAACCCAAAAATACAAGCATATACATGAAATTGCATAGCTTCATCAAGATCACTTTGCTGAAATTGCTTAAAGATAGAGGACAATAAATTCCAAATATATCTTACTGAAATTTTAAGTTATATATCTTACAGTGAGAGGGAAAGACGTCGATCGGAGGCGGCGGCGAGCGGTGACGTAGTGAGAGGAAGAGACGAGGATCAGGAGCGAGTGGGAGGCAGCGGTGGGCGACGTAGTGAGCACAGCTACAAAGTGAGAGGGAGGCAGTGGCGAGCTGGAGGCGACGACGAGCGGGAGGCGACAGCGAGCGACGAGGGGGAGGCCGCAGCGAGCGGGAGAGAAAGTGTGGGAAAAAGTGGGAGGAGGCGACACTATGGCCGAAGTCCAGAGGGACAGACGAGCGTGGGAAGGATAGAGAGGGAAAATTGCCTGGGAAATATAAGGTCAAAATTAACGAGAACAACCAAGGAAGACATAACATCGTCGAATATATAACGAAGATACAATGGAGATAAAAATTTATTAAATTTCTCGTCGTAATATCACAAACACATCTCTGTTATGTCTTTGCTTTTTTTGTTATCGGTTTAAATTTTTGAATATCCTAATATTAGAATCCAATGTGTGTAGTGAATTTTTACTATCTTCTAATCATTGGGACAATAAGACATTGTTTCTGTTATGTCTTTGTTGTATTTGTTGTATTTCCTTGTTAAACTTTTGCAAAACCAGTTACTTATAATGTTCTTGTAAATTATAAAATTTCGTGAGTGCAATTGTATTCCTCTTTAACCATCACCACCAGAGCAAACGTGTAAAGTATCAATTAATACACGTCATCTAGATCCATAACGGAGTAAAGGCTCGAGTCTATCAATACACCTATCAAAACGAAGACCCCTACGAACATGCATGAAGAAGAAGAGGAGTGGACTCTTGAAAAAGAATAAAAAATAAAAGAATGGTTAGAACGAGATTTGAAGGAATTTTTTACGTTAAAAAAAAACTAACTTTTTTGAATAAATTGGTATTTTATTGTGTATTTAGTTGAATCTTTTCTTCGTAAATGATTATTTCTAATAAATCTTAGAAAATAATCGTTATCAAACCTTATTTTAGTATTTCTTTAATAATTATTGAATATATTATGCATATTAATCTAATTCATTGCTTTCATGTTAATTGTGTTGTTTCAGTAATTACTTGATTCTTGTTTATAAATATGTCAAGACTAGTATTTCTCCCGTAATTGCTAAATATGTTATGCATATTAATCTAGTTTATTACTTTCACATTAATTGGGTTTTCAATAATTACCTAATCTATATCTATAAACGGTTTGTGAAGCCTGACATAAATGGATGTATTGAATAATGTAAGCAATTCCATTATTTTCTCTTTAACCAACAGGTGACAGAAACAGGAGAGATGTATACTAACAAGAGTAAATAAGATATAACAAAATGTAAGACACCAACGGTAACCATACGATAGAGATGTCACTGTTAATCAACAATACAAGTACATGCTAAATGAACGTAAACCAACAACAGAAATGATAGTGTAGATGTATGCAATAGAAAATAATACCAAACTAAAACAGATTACTTATCACTCCAACCGTACTTAGTCTTATTAAACTGCCGAACCAAGAACAATAACAATATAATTTATTTTCTATATTGAACAATATAGTATAATTGCTCGATAATTTCCTTATTATTGACTAATGAATCAATTCAAAATGACGCACAATTGCTCATTTATTCTAAATTTAAAGAACCCATAAAAATGTTTACATTAAATAATTTAGACAAAAATAAATAATAATTTCAACTTCAGATTTGTTGCATAAAAGCCCCATCTCCATCAACTGCGTTGTGAGACACTACTATCGTTTCTGGAATCATTGCATGTGTTGTGATTTCCAGCTAAAAAAGAGGTGTACCTACCTATGCGGTCCGACAGAATTATAGTTTTATAATAAAGTTTGGGAAAATTATAGTTTTATAATAAATTTGTTTTACACCCTTAGATTGAAAATTTTCCCTACAGTTTTTTTGTATGCATATGTGGTCCTTTTTTTTTATTTTTCCAAAGACGGATTCTGTTTACCCTAGAGCTTGATGTGCCTGGACGACTGGGACATGACTTGGGAACACAGAGAATCTGTATTAATCATTTATAGGTTTCGTTGGAAATGTTATATCCTAGAAGACATATTGATATGCAAGTATATTATCTTCAGATTTCACATTAAGCCTATACTTTTTGTTTCAAAATTTAAGCCGAATTCAAGGACCAGTAAAGAGTAAAGACTTGAGATACTTTGATTCCATTGTGCATGAAAACCATCAAACGTTTTCCAGGTGATGTATTTGCTGTTGTATTAGTGGCCCAACTGTCTAGATAAAGAAAACAAGGCAGCGACATTTTGTGGATTATGTTTCCAAGTTATTTCAGACTCTCAAACGATGTGGTCCTGAACTAAAACAAGTGGTTATAGGATGTTGATTAAGTGACGCTGCATTGGCCTGTTTACTTTTGCGTCTGCGTCCCTGAAGTAAAGGTGATGTGTCTTATTTAATTATCGCAAGTGCACGATGTATTATATAGTACGTGACAAATACGGATCGATTTCAAAGAGAAAAGTGTTCAAGAACAAAGATTTATTATCAATTATTGAGATGAAAAAATGAGAGAGATGATGACTAAAGATTAAACACTTAAGAAAAAAATTCAGAATAAATGAAGAACTAAGATTTTTGAATCCATTCATGTAAATATAAATACATGATTAAATCCACTCTATGTTTCCCAATTGATATAAATAATTTAATTCAATGATTCTTATCTTAACAAGCATAATCTATATGCAATGCACCATAGACTATCAAGTCAAAGAATAAAATTACAGAAATTAAATTCAATCAAATAACATATGATGGAATTGAAATTATATACACAACCCTCAATTAAATCTTCCCTAAGCATAGACTAAAAAGATGAAATCAATGTTAATCTATCAAAGTTTTACGATTCATTGAATAATTTATGTAATATGCATCCAACCCACATATTCATAGCATTAAGCATAAAGAGAAAACATAGAGTAATTTAATCATGACATATAATATTACATTAACTTCATCTCAATCCTAGATGTAGAAGATTAGTTACACATGATTACGTAAAATAATAAAATAAAAGATAAGAGAGAAGAAATAAAAGACATAATTAAATAAAAAACTTTTTATTGAAGGGAACCTGAGATTACACTGATGATCTTCAGGATCTCTCAAAATAGAAGAAAAATCTGAATACAAAATTTGATCTTGAATTTTGAATACAAGATATTTATAATTGAGAATCTTATCCAAAGAAGACTAAGTCAAAAATATCTAGAATTTCCTATACAAAAATTTCTTCTTTTTTTTGACATAATTATTTTTTTCCGATATAATTATTCTTTTTCCCCTTATTTTTCGTAGATTTTTTATAAGTCCTCAAATTCTACAAAGTTTACACAAAACACCTCAAATAATAATATTGTTTATATACAAAATAAACAAATATGAAAATAAAATATACATGAATTATGGATTAATCAAAAGACCCTACAGTGATGGATATGACCTACTGGTTGGCAACTACACATTATGATAATCCGATTAACGAGAGTAATGATGTTGATCAAACAAATTAACCAGCATTCCCTAGAGACTAACATAGACTTGTCTCTGTGTAGTTGTTGGATTATGATTATGTAGCTTGTTGCACTTCTGTAAACAATCACCATGCAAACAAAACTGTGACCTTAATAATTGTACGTACACACAAAAGAGTGAGAGGACACGAGATTTTTATTGGTCAACGGACTAAAACCATTACAACAGCTGGAGCACAGATGGGAGAAGAATCGTCAACAGGATTTCTTGCTTCCCATGCTCACAATTCACGCTTACGGTTACCACCCACTACCTACAACAACACACAACAGACATACATACACACATGAGAGAGATCTAAGCGGTCACCGACGTCTCGATGGCAACCTTGCTGGCATAGAGGCCATCCTCTGATTTCTCAGCATCAAGCCAGAGCTCGGGCAATGCCTCCCTGATGTTGTGGATGTTTTCCAACGAGTGATCAGCACCTTTGACTCTTTGAGAAGTACCCACCTGGATTGTCATGAAAAGACAAGATTTACATCATACAGTTCCCCTTCTAGGGATATTTTTACAGTGCAGTAGAAAGACTCAGTGAAAATACACACCAAAACTGTGTGCAGACCAATGCGATTGCCAGACTGGATGTTGCGGACGCTATCGTCAAAGAATATCTGAGACGAGCACAATACATTCAGAATTAGTGGCTCGAAAGATAAGGAGAAATAATAATAAGATAGACTTCTATTTGTGATTCCTATGTTAAAGCACGAAATTCATGTATCAGAAGAGAGGACTGTTCATGAAAAAGCATCTAACCGTTCTTAGAGGGTCAACATCTGCAATTTTACAGGCATACAGCATGGCGTCCTCAGATGGCTTGCAAACTATTGGAGTCTTGGGCATTACTTTACCAGCATCAGGTTGAGCAAAGTGCTGAATGATATCAAAGATTTCAGTTGACTCATCAGATGAAGGTTCTGTCCCACATGGATTCAGAGTCTCAAAGCAAATGATGCCTTCAAAACAGTCCTCCAATCCAAGTCTGTTCAGCACTTTGGCAGCATGTACCTTATCTCCATTGGTGAATATCTACACGTTGGTAACAAGGCAATTAGATGATAATTTAGAGTCACACAGGCTACATCAGCTAAGGGAATCAACATGGGGGTAATTAACTTACGACTTTGTGATAAGGCAAGCTCAACAATAGATTTCTAAGCACAAAATCAGGCTTTAGCTTCTCATATGGTAATCTTCCATGCACAAAGCTGTTAATAAGTATTAAAATTGGAATGTCAAGTTTTATATTTGGATGAGATAAGAGAGGTGCAGGGAAAGGAACAGGAAGAGGCTATAACCTGTGGTACTCATCATAATCAAAGTTATAGCCTATGGCCTGTGGAAAAGACATAGAAAAACAAGAATGAGAAAATAGAAAAACATTATATTCATGGACAAGGAACAATAGTGGAAATCACTCCATACCCTGAGACCAGCCATAGTGGTACCATAGGTTTTGTATAGTAAATTGCCAACAGCAGATACTTTACTCTCCTCAATCCCAAGTTTCTCAACCATAAAATCTGTATGCAAAGCGGCGGTCAGATGTTAAACAACTTAAACAAAGAAATTCATGAGACTCGTAAGTATTAGTAATCAATAAAGAAGCATACCTATAATGTTCTTAATGCATGCGGCTGCTATGCCAGAGTTCAGTGGATAGAGGGTATCATCCAGATCTAAACAAACAAACGATGGAGAAAACTAAAAACATGATGCAACCATAATTAATACATTAAATGAACTACCAACAGTATAATTGTACAGAAGAAAGGCTTACCAAACATTAGGCAGTCATATTTGGGCCTCTGAACCACACGATACCGGTCCTCATATTCCATCTTTTTGTCAAGAGGGCTTCAAAATGGAAAATCTATCTCAGTACTACCAAAAATAGGCTTCTTGCAAATATTAAAAAATAAAGATACAGAAAAGGTAGAATTCTCAATTAATTTTTTTCAGGTTGTTCATGTGTTTTTTCCAATCAAATTACTGCATGACCTCTGCAACAAATTTAGCGGGTAGCTTGCAATCTTCCTCACTTTTTTTGCAATCAAAGTACTATATGACCTCTGCCACCAAAATTGATTCTACTTATTGCTTCCTTACAAAACGAACTAAACATATTTTAGTTTCTCAATCCTTTTATATAATGTCAAGAGTCAGAAACAAAATAAAACAAGATGGCACCCCTTTTTACAGAAATAACTTCAAGCAAAAGCATCCAATGCTGCCTGAAAAGTTCAATGCATCCAGAATCCACATAGTCACAGAACCGACAGGGATTAAAAAAATCCCAAAACTGAGCACCGGAAACGCCTGAATGAAACAGCCATTCAAACACGAAACGGTTGTGTCAGAAGTCAGAACGGCACCATGCATGCTTGGATGGGAACGCGTGCATCTAAAATAAACCATCGACCACACAAAAGCGATAAAACATCAAAAAAAAAAAACCAACTTTTTCCAACAATCATGCAACAATTCAGGAGTGAGGGGGAACGCAGAACAATGGCTTCCTCTTCCTCATACTACACATAAAAAAAAACCGTAAAACACAGAGAGAGATGTAAACAGACACATATTAGAGCAACAATCCATAACCACATAAAAAAATAGACATTTTGGGTAACTTTACATCTTCATGCATTCACCATTTTGACTCCCAGGAGGCCAGGACAGAACAATCTCTCCTTTTCCCAACACAAACAACCAAAACAAGCAGAAGAACGAAAAAAACCCATCTTTTCGAGTACCCATTTGCCAGAAATTAGAAAGAAACCGTTTCCCAACCAAACAAGAGAAAAAAACACACAGCAAATATCAGTTTAGAAGCAACATTTCGACAGACCGACGAGTACATACCTCACCGGAATCGGAAGGTTCAGAGCCCGAGGAACGGGACAACGATCAGGGTTAGCGGAGGAAACGAGGAGCTAAAGGGAGGAAGGAAGAAGTGCGGGGAGGGAGGAACAAGCGAGCAGTGGCGACGGGTTTATATAGAGGAACCGTTGGGGATTAAAGAAAGGTGATTTAATTAGTGTTAATTAATTACGTTTTTTTGTCCAGAGGGTTTAATTGATTTCAATAGCTTCTTGGAAAGTGGAGGAGACGTCTACACGTGTCCACGCCATTCGTACTTCCTGAACACACGTTTTCGGTTATCTATTTGCCCTTCACTTTGTGGTCATCTACTTAGAAATACCATGTTTTTAAAAGAAGGAGAAGAAGAAGGATGTATACTTGTAGTGTATGATTTAGGTCTTGTTTTGGAAGATGAAACATTAAAGATATTATTTATATTAGTAAATAAAGTTCATGTAAATTACGGAGGGGTATATTCTACGGGTATACGTGGATCTCCAGATATGCCCCGTGTGCGGTGTGCGTTCATCACAGTACGGCATGTGGCATCGTGTGGTGGAAGAGCACACGAGGAGGGTCAGACGTACACTAAAGAAACAAGAGAAGGAAAGATCCGAATTTTTCCCCCCTACTTCTTTTTCTCGTTCTCCTTCTTTTTCTTCCAAGGCTTGAATGCTTGATGATGTAGAGACGCAGGCAGCGAGAAAATTAAATAACGTGGGGGAAAAAATAAAGAAACATGGACCTCAACCTGTCTGGTGACGTAGAAACGTACCACGCAAGAAAAACAAACACAAATACGAACGACGAGGCGGAAACACCCGAATCTTGACCAAATAATGCAGTGACTTGCTGGTTGATGGCTGAAAGTTTCCACCCCAGTGGCAGGTTTTGTCTGCTACTGCATTATATTATGCGTTTTCTGACAGATGCAAGGCTCCTTTGTCTGGTCGTCCTTTGTTCAACCCCAGTGGCTGTCCTTTTATCTTTCTCCCATGTTTTCATCTGGAAGAAGAGGCAACTGACTGTCATTAGAATGGCAATGGTTGGAATTTCCAGACCCCCAATGATGTGCAGCAATTATTAGATGATGACAAGCATCGGATCATATATTATGGAGGCATATTACATGACGAAAATGTGACATATCTTCGGTGGAAGGGAAACCTGGTTTGTAAGATGGAAACGTAGCTTTAATATATATGTTTCTCTTGGTAAGAGTTTGTTTTACGGAACCACTGGCAATAATATACAGTCCAATTATAGAGACTAGAGAACGTACTCGGAATATAAAACATAGACTTTTCGTATTTTACAAATATTAATGGACCACATGAAAGCTCAAGTCTTTTTCCAGGACAATTGGTGTAGACGGCTTGTTGGAATTTTAAGAGAGGTGGATTCGACCATGTCAATATCAGTCCGTATATACTTACCATGTATATGACATCGACATCTGTTAAACTATTTTAGGGGCACAGCATACACATAATATTTCACCACGCCCCCCACCCTTCAGTTTATGAGCTTAGATAGATGGGGACGATGTTCTAGTAGTTATTATTTGAAAGCATGTTAGTAACTAATTGTCGACAAAATCTTTGAATCACGGAGTTGGTGATTCAAGAGATTCTGTAGCAAGAATGTGACATGCGTCCTATATTTTTTTATGAGCTGGCTTGCATGCCAAATATTTGAATCATGGCTTGGCATGCGTCCTATGTCTTTACTGTTCATACAAGCATGCATGACATGATCAATTAAACATAGTGCATGCTACCGTATCATGAAAATTTCCTGGTTACTTTTATTTTCTTGATGTCATTCTTTAAGGTTATAAATTCTTAAATTTTTTATTTAATGGTGGTATTCATAGTCTAAGTCTTTTGGTTATAATATCTACCGTTTTCAGAAGAAAGAAAAAAAAGACATAATACATGTTGTAAAAAAGTAACATAATTTGTCAAATTAGTGTAATTTTTTGTATTTATTTGATGATATCTTTAATATGAGTTATCAATCACTTAAAAAAAAGAAGGAAAAGTATCAATCACCATGTGTGTGTTTTTTTAATCGACCTTCTAAAGATAATCACCATACTTTTATCGCTCTTTGACCTTCTCTTTAATCAACATGCATGGTTTGCATAATTTAATGAGTTACTTCGATGAAAATTCCCTTCCGAAAAACAATCAATGAGCATGGTGTCGGTATTATAGTAGTCAATTGCGATGTTTGTAGCAGATTTTATTTCTTGATGATTACAAGTGTGTGTGCATAATTTACTTAATTCTAAAGTTGTTATAAGACATCATTGATATGGAATGTGTGTGTTGGTTTATTTGTATAACGTATTTGACAAACATTGATATAAAATGAGTTTCTTGTGGTGTGAGATGGATGCCAACCTAATCAAATTTACATCATCCGTGAATCATGACATCAAGTTTTATTTTATGGATCTGTTTGCAATCTTTTAAATCCAGAAATTAGATTTTGAGTTATTTACTGAAGTTAGTCTCCGAGAGTTTCTTAGAAATCAAATTCTAGGTTATTTTTAAAATACTATTTGGTAAAGAAAGGGTCTATTAGTAAAAACTAATTTCTAGTAACACTACAAGTACTTTACAGTACAAGACTCAACAACACGAATTATAAATAGTAATAGTATTTTAAAATAAATGTTTTAAAAGAATAATGGCATTAAAAACTTTATGGTGCTTTTTTCTCCAACTTCTATCAAAAGTTGTCTTCCATCAATTTCTTCAACTACACAAAAATCCACATGAATTGTTGGCCTAGAAATTATAACTTTTAGGAAAAGTAGGATGACAAATACTTGTTTAAAACTACATTTAGATTTTTTCAACTTTTATTAAAATCTAATGGTCAGAATCTGAATATAAGTAGTTCTAAATGGATCCTAAAATCTCCAACTCTTCCAAAGTACCCAATTCCAAGGCATCTTTTGGTTTCATTAGACCATTCTAGAATCAGACATTTCCCAAAAAAAAAAAAATGAAAAAGAAATGAAAAAGGTAATATGTTGCTCAATGGATTCATGTTGGATGACAGTTGGAAATTGCAGTGCAAGATGGATGCCAACTGTTTGTTGGCATTAGTTATGATTTCATGAGCCATGGCCATGGTATGACCACATGAACTTTCGAAAATTTAAGAAGGTTTGAGTTATTGTAGTCACGGAAGCCACATACAGCTATAACCAGTGATGCATGACCTTAATTTGTTCATACGCATGGCAAACGAATTGTCAAACAATTAGGGCTAGCTAGCCTCCTTTTTTAAACTTCACAGGACCAATAATTATACATGGATCAACTGTTCTATTCCTCGATCTTTCATGTTATAGTCAAATATAAGTTTTGAATTTATCCTTCAAACTATTAGTAACATAAACTTAAGTTCATTAATGGATAGATTTTGTTTATAACCATGTCGAAGTAACATGCCTGCAGCTTAGCCTAATGTTGATGCTTGCTGCTGTAAGTGTTTGGTTCCTATTGTTTGGTACTTGCTTTCAGAAGAAAAAAGAAGCAAGACAGAAATTAAAAATTGTTAGATGAAAATATTGATTATTCATATTTTTATTTAACTTTTTTTAATTTTTACTAATGCCTATAGACCATGTCCTCCAGATAAGAAATCTCAAGCCCCTCCCTCCCTTACAACCATGAAAAGAACTTGCTACTCGAGCAAGTGATTGTAGACAAGCGTCGTTAAAAATATTAATTTCCTGACAACTATTATACCTAATAATCCTGTATTTCCTTTATAAAATACAATCAGTTATCATACCAGTGCCAGTAATAGTTGGTTACCAATAACTCCAACCCATGCATCATCTTCCAACCCCTCCTTTCGAGTGGTATGAACAAATGCTGACGTGCTTAGAATCTCATTACGTAAAGTTGCTATAAATAACACCAATAATTCCTTCTTAATCAATAATTAGATCACAAACCCCAATTATGGTTCGAGGAAGACACGACAAGATTGGCTGCAAAAGTCGTCACGGGACCTCTCCGTGTCAAGAGACTTTAGAAGCTACCAATCAGACCAGGAGAGAAAAAGAGATGCAACAAGTTAAATTTGTCTCTTGCTGCTTCGATTCGAGTGATCAAGAGGGATTCTCCTTCCAAAGAATTTTATAATTAAACTGCATGCAAAAGGAAAATCGAGGAAGTTCAGGACACCAAGTAATCTATCAATCATTGGTCGATTTGATTCTCCAGGGATTGCGCTCGTGACGCTAAACAACTCTGGCTCGTGTTCCTCGAGGACGTCAGGACATGGTCGGTTCTTGTTTGGGAGGATACAAGTTCGTGAGTGAATGAGTGATGGTGAGTGATTTAGATAAGACAAGAGGCTCAGCTTGTCTTCCTGTTTGTGAAGCCAAGCTCAAGCTTTAAACTTCTGGAATAAACAGATAAATAAATTGGTGACGTCCAACGTAATTCGGATTTCCTGGACCTTGGTTTTGAATCTTCTCTTGATCATGTCATGGGAGATCGTTTAAGAGGACCAGGACTTTACCGTATCATCCTAATTGCCATAGAAAGGATGAAGTAGAACCCATGATGCAGCCTGAAGATCAATTGTTCGATTCAAAATTTGACACATGGTGTAACGATCTGATCCCACATGGATTAGGGTAAATACAAATATCAAAGTATTCATGGGAGAAAGAGAACGTTGTCCAGGATAAAGAAAAATAATTATTATTATCATAGGTCAAATAACATTATTTTATGGAAATAAAAGCTCTTCAACAATCAATGTTTAAGTTCAACATCAAGAAAAGACTAAGAGACTCTTAATCTAGATAAATCTCTTTTTAATTTGATTTCATGTGTACAAATATACTTTAGAGTCACTACCGCAATAATAGTTAAGAAAGATGTTCTACTCCGTGTCAGAACCTGTAGTATAATAACATTGCAGTTAAGTTTGAAGAAAACTTAGCATGCAACTTACATGTGCATAGATAAAATAATATTAAGATTTAATACAAAATATCATGATAAGCTTTCTACGTTACCATCATTATATATCATGATTAAATATTTATTATCATTTAATAAATGATTAATAGTATCTATTAACAACAATGTAATTTATCATTGCTCACTTATCTTAATAAATAAAATTCAATCACAAATATCCTAATAGTTTAATTGAATAACTAACTTGTTCATAACAACACATCGTAATTAATTTGTAATTAATTTTTATATATTTATTTCATACATGTCTAATAATCATTTGCTAATTAAACATTATATTTTACAATCACATCAATTGAAAATCTCGTGAACTACCTACTATCGATACATATGTGGTTTATCAATTATCGTATGATCTATCTTTACATGTCATTAGTATTGATTTTAATTTTAAATTAATTGGACTCTTGTGAGGACTTCATATAAGAACCTATATCTTTACAATGAACATCATATTTGAGTCATTGTCACATGGATTTCTCAAAGGAAATTCCATACTATACCTTATCAAGCTAGTACTATCCTTTTAAGGCTATTTTACTCTGTAGAGTCAATCTTATGTTAAGATCGAGTTACTTAAATTCTCATCTTACATTTAATTCATTATAGTCTTGTTCACTGCACATTTATGGACGACTTTTAGTACAATGCATTATTATTTGTAACAATTATTATTTAGTCCAAGTAATTATTAGTGTCAAATATGTTTACATTATTACCAATAATTTAGATTTTGTATATTCATAAAAA
The DNA here is from genome assembly GCA_024699735.1 of Posidonia australis. Classification (NCBI taxonomy): domain Eukaryota; kingdom Viridiplantae; phylum Streptophyta; class Magnoliopsida; order Alismatales; family Posidoniaceae; genus Posidonia; species Posidonia australis. Next base: position 24,345 of record JAMKQA010016804.1, read on the forward strand.
ATAACAAATTTTAAACTTAGGGTTTGTCATTCAAACGTGAAAATCCCATCACATATAATATACATAAACTAAGAAAAACATATCAAGATTACTCAATAAAATGCACAATGTGTTATTGTATAATAGATGAAATAAATTATTGGAGGGTTAATATAACTTGTGTATGATTCATGATCTATTTTTAGTTTCATCTTAGGTCCAATTATATTCTTTTTTAATGTAGACATTGGTCATGTAATTAAATTAACTTTGGGATTCTTCTGTGATATTTTCCATAGACATGAACACATTAATTCATTGTCATGCTCTAATGGTCAACGAAATTGAAATAATACCGTATTGATTTTAGTAGACCTATTTTTTGCTTATGGATAAAAGGTAGGTACTATTAATTAAAGATTACAAATAATGGTACATATTTCAAATTGCATATAATAATTTTATGGGTCTATATATGATATTTTTCCCAACCCATCTTTAACCTCTCATCAGTAACAGGAGTCCTCTGAATCAAAGGTTAAGATCAAAATAAATATTCATGACTGCAAGATGCACTGCATAGTGCATAGTACGTCCATTGCCAATAACTCACACACTCATATTTGTTTTTAAAACTCATGATGTGTGTATATTAGTGGTCATGATCACATATTTGTATTTGATATTAATAAAGCATGTTATCTTCCCTAGTACAAATTAAGGTTGAGATCATTTTCCAATCAAACACATACAACATATCCTACGCTTTCTATCCCTTGTGTACACATAAATATACAAAAAATAAAACCAAATTAATTATAGGCATTTAATCATGCACAAAAATCTCAATACAAATTTTTATCGCATGATTTATATAAAGCTATGATATTTTGATCTCGATATATAAACACAAACCTCCATGGCCAGATCCCAACACCAAACATGAAGAAACCTCCAACAAATATCGATTCACATTGCCGTATCTTCAAGTTCTTTCCTCTCCTTCTGTCTTTAAGGATTGAGTAAGATTAGTAACAGAATTCAATAGGAAATATTTATAACTAAAAAACATCTCTCTTAAAATGGTTAAAGAATTATTCCTCAAAATTAATACCCCATTAAAGTTACAATCAATTTGATTGCAAGTCAAAACAATATTAATTATGGATATTACAACTAAATTTTGACAAAATTGTTCTATAATCAGAATCTAAATTAAACGAGAAAATAAAATCAATTTAACCGTAGAAGCTAACATAACTTTTGTTATACAAATTTGATTTAAGCCAAAAGCGATGTGTATGAACTTCTAACCAGAAACCAATTTTTGTGGAAAAATCATACATCATAAATTGAACCAAACGTAATCTAATTTAGACATGTCAAATTTTACATATAGCTTTTTTAAACAGTCGGGGATCAATGTCATGAGCATAGATTGAGATTAAGGGTCTTTTTAGTAAAGATCATTGAAACTGGTTAAAAAAGAACATTATTTTTGAAAAATTGAACCAAACATCATTTTTCATGTCAGATTATTTCTATATGTTAGCTTCTTTTTATACATAAAAACTTTCGAAAATATTAGTTAAAAAAATATATGTGGAGATTAACTTTTTAAAAAATGCTGTTTATGAAAATAATCTATTTTCCTCAATTGCACTCAATTAAGTAATACTTTTGATAATGAGCTGGAGTCCTCCGCTATTTTCTCAAGAGGTTATATGATTCATCCATCAAAATAAATGAAAATAGAAAGAAAATAGGAATAGAAATTAGAAAAAAAACACAAGATCCCCCACAGAAGTGGTCTGGCTGCTAAACAAACTACCGGCACTCCACACAGATGTAATCTTCAAGCCCACAATCACCGGCGAACCAAAGTCCACACCCACAATAAACAGAGCAAACCAACGGCTCTGATTCAAACCCCAAATCCTTCCCGCCTCCACTCTCCCGAAGTTCCCGCCTTGCCGGCCACCTAGCAGCATGCCACGTCATCATCAACCCAATCACACCCTTCCACGTGTACACGTCTGTCTCAGTATGTAGTCATATACACCCTCCCCTCCTCCCCTTCCACCTTACTTCACATTCGAAATTTGCCACGGAGAGGTCACAAATGGGAGGGGAGCCGGCGGAGGCGGGGACGACGGGGTGGGAGACGCCGAAGAGGAGGGAGCAGAGGATCCCGGCGCTTCTGCCGTGCCCGCCGCCGCCGAGGAAGAAGAAGCCATCTCCTGTCATATGCAAGTCTCGCCGGCCAAAGGACGGCTACTTCTGCCCTCCCGACTTGGAGCTGCTCTTCGCGCTTGCCCCCAGACGGTCCGGTAAGGCCATGGATTAGAGCAGCCCCTCCTTCTCCTCCTCCTCCTCATTTCTTGGGTTTGCAGATGTACATACTAGAGCTAGGATCTTGTATCATACTCTAATGTATCACTAGTTTGTGGTTGGTGGTGGCTCTTATTATTTTTACTGGTCCATAAAAGGATTCTTTTTTCTTCTTCCAATCAGTGATTATGTGGAATATGACGTGCCATATCACCTAATGTGATGTGGGTTCTTCTTGTATGATCGCATCCGATTCTGAAAAGATGGCATCTGCAATTTGGTCTTGTGTCCATATATGAATGAGTGAATGAATGAAAGTACGAATGAGTGACTGAGTGAATCAATGAACGAACGAATGATGGATAATTGATTTCTGAATGACATGCTCAGGTCAGAGGTTTAGTGGGTTATGAAGCATGATAGAATGTATGAAGCATGATGTTCTTATGATCAGAAGTTGGTATAAATCAAAAAAATAAAAAAACTACTGTGGAAAATGCCTCAGTACTTATATAAACCATATGAGCAAAACAAGAATCAAACTTTTGATAGCAGGTGAATGTCTGCCCTGTTGATGCAAGCCTATGAATGTCAACTGAGGTTGCACTATTTTAAGATTTTAGGTCGTAAATACTCATGGAGGCACATGTTTTTTACTTGGGAAGGACACATGATTCAAACTTTCATTTGAGCCCCATCTCTCATAGGGTTAGTTCATTTCAAGTCATGTTCTCCGATAATAATGGTATGGAAATGACTCCTGCAACTATTGTTAGGTAGAGGAAATTAAAGATCTATTTGGTTGAATTTTTGGATAATTTTTGAGTATATAATTTATTTCTAGAAGTTATAATGATCCAACAGTTTATCAAATATTATCAGTTTTTTAGAAACATGTAGCTTTTTAAATAGTAATTTCTTTACATTTTTAGAAATTCTAACTAAAAATTATCTTTTACACTTAAATTCAATAATTGAAATTCTACTAAACGAATCCTAAATCCAAATCAATGTTGGGGACAGAGAGCTTCGTAGAATGATAGGATCCAAATTGACAATAAAGAAATTGATGCTAGAGTATGAAAAAGACTACGTATGGGTACAATGTAGTAAGGTAGATTGGAAAGGTATAAAACATATCTTTACTTTTTCTTTGCTAATATGATTCACATCTTCTCTTTTTTGGTAATACATATCGATGTTAATGTCTTAAGTTTTGTCGAATTTCTCTTTTACTTTTCATTTGTTTTCCTTTTGGAAATGAACACCAATATGTTAAATATATAAGTTATAATATCCTAAGATTACCATTTTGAATTGTTTTGAATCTAGAATATCTTATTCAATTAGAATCACCACTTATGTATGTCGTCCTTGACATTAACATGTGTAGAATTTATGTTGAAATATCTTCCAAAGTGTAGGTTTGGCAAGATCAAGTTCCTGCTAGATTAATTCCAAGCAGGTTTTAACTTTCAAGGAAGTTGAAATATCTTCTAATCCATGGATTTCCATTTAAAAGCATTACTTAAATAGACTTGCTCTCCATTATTGTGCTACTAAAATTTTCTAACAAGGCACTATATTTGCACTGTTGCCAAAAAAACAACACAATTAAGCAAACCCTTTTTTTTTTTTGAAAAAACATTAATGTTTATAAATTGTATCATTGTGTTTTCCAACAATGCCCTTTTTTATATGGTTGTGAAAGGAAAACATAATTAAGCAAACCTTCAAATCCTTTGAAAAACATTTCTGATGATGAAGAGTTGACCAAAATGGATACTGAAGACTTTTTGAGAGTTTTCATACAAGTCACTAGTATGACTATCAAAGTTGTAGACGAAAGACATGGGAAAACAAGACAATGACTTCATTTGGATTGACTTCTTGCACCTCCACTTCATGTGAGAAGTTGTAGGATGACCGAAACACATTTTAAGGTTTCCACTCCAGCTTCCATTTTTATTCCTTGTAGAGTGGAATTTGTACATGGAAGCAAGAAACCATGAGAAGCAAGAAAAACATGCTTTCCAAAGCTTCAAACTCTTCTTCTGCTTCTCACTGCTTTTAGCATAGAAGCAATTGCATCCAAATGGACCCAATCCTTGTAGCAAATTGTGTAATCTTAAATTGTTACGATCTGAACCCAAGGTCCACTCAACTTAGCCTGCAAGTCGTGATCATAACCAATTACCTATTTAAACTAGAGTCCTTTCATTTTGGTGCCATCATAAAAATGTTTAAGTTATAAGGTACTTTAATATATAGACTTATGGTTATATAGCCTTCATCCATCGCTTCTCACTAAGTGATGTGGGATTATACACATTAGCGGGTCATTACATTCTTCCCTACTTAAATTCTTGACATCCTTATCAAGGTCAAGTTAGGATCATTAGACAGTGTAGGCACTCTTATTTTCCCATACTTCCAACTGGTTGCCTTCTTTAATACTACTTTACCACAACTTGAGCTCATAGCCCACTCTGCCCAGCCTGCGATCCGTGATCATAGTGCTTGACTTACTTAAACCAAAGTTCTTCCATTTCCGTATCAACGAAAAAATGCTTAAGTCGTAAGACACTATAGTATAGGCTCATGGCTATGTAACACCTTAATTACTTCTCACTAAATGATATGAGACTATACACACTAATGGGGTCATCATATAAACAACACAAGAAACATGTAAATGTCATGAAAATGGTCGTGTTTGTCGTTAATTTTTTAGAGCACTATATTTTAAAAGATAATACATAATCTCTTTCTTCGATTCAACATGTAATGTATATGATGCTTTGTCTTGGAGTCCAAGTCTAGTTTTCTTTGATGAATTTTGAGTAGGTTAACAAAGACTCTTGTCATTGATCCAATTGTCTAGATAACATTTACCAGGCAAGAATGATAAATTATACTTGACTCTCATCAAATTTAAAACGTCACTATACGGGACAAAAGGCCTTACTAGAGTCAACTCATATTCTAATAGCGAAGGGCCTCCTTTAATGGCCTTTTGTGGCTTCCTCACATGACTCGCATGAAACTCATGGCCATCATCCTGTAAAAACTCATGGCCTCACAATCGTTGTCTATGGCCCAATTAAGATTTGTTTGACAAGCACAAAACACTTCGTATACAAACATCATAATAATGTTTAATATCACTACCATAAGTTCATAAGATATGCAAACTTTGTTAGGAAACAATCTTCTTTAACTCTACGGTTAAGAATTAAACAATAAAGGGGAAATAGACAAAACCACAATAAATCAAAGAACACATACACTAAAATAATGATTTACGAGGTTCAATCAAAGGATCTACGTCCTCGAGGTAGAGAGAGAGAGAGATTTCACTATGATCAAAGTTGAATACAAGATACAACAGATTTAAGAAAGAGAGAAGATCAAAATCCTTACCATAGGAAGAACCATCGGCACCAAAGACTCTTAGGAGTTAGGGAAAATAATTCTACTCTAAAATCCCAACACAAAGGTGTATATATATAGGTAGGATAAAAGAGGTCCTTTTGAAAAAAATTCAAATTGTAGGTTCAACGGATGTTTGTTTTTCTCTTGCTATCAAGCTCTCCATCAGCGGACATCTGTTTTTCTCTTGCTATTACGCTCTTCATCGGTGGGTGTTTGGAGTGGACATTCACTCAAACCCTGTTGGTATGGTTGTGTTTAACAAACATCTGCGAAATCTCTATGGAAAAGCAGTCTTGCAGCGAACGTTCGCGTAGACATCTGCTTAGGCAATTTTGAGTCAAACTTAACAAATCTACGTATTGACTTGAAATTCCATCTATTGTACCATGAATATGATAATTCTTCATTTCTCTCTGTCAAACAGGCTATGTCACGTACTACACAAGCCAACCAAGTTCACACATTCTTTGAACTTGTTTACAGGAAGAAGCTTTGTCATCATATCTGTTGAATTATCTGTTGTGCCAATTTTTTTCATTAGAATGTCTCTCTATAAGATAACATTATAAATAAAGGGATATCTGACATTAATATGCTTCGTTCTCTTATGATACATTTGGTCTTTAGTCAAATGTATAATACTTTGACTATCATAGTGAATAACAATTACCTTTTGGCCATGACTAAGTTCTATAAATAAATCTCTCAACTACATTGTCTCTTTAATGCCTTCTACTGTTACCATGTACTCTATCTCTGTAGTAGATTCTGCTACTGTATGTTGTAAAGTGGTGTTCCAACGAACTATGCATCTATCAATAGAAAATACATAGCCTGTTGTAGATCTTATGTTGTCATGGTCATCAGTAAAGTCTGCATCAACGTAGCTAACTAGATCATCTTTGTTCCTCCCAAACTCTAAACAAATACCAATAGTACCTCGTAAGTACCTCAAAATCCATTTGACTGTTTGTTAATGTCTTTTGTCTAGATTAGATTTGTATTTACTAACAACACTGACAACTTGAGCAATGTCTGGATATATGCAAATTATAGCATACAGGATGCTATCAACGACATTGGAGTAGGGAACTTGTGACATAAACTCGTACTCATCCTCCGTTTGTGGACATAACTCTACTGAGATCTTGAAGTGTCAGTCCAAAGGAACCTTATCACTTTTGACACTTGACATACCAAAATGTTCCAACACCTTTAGCAAGTAGTTCTTTTAACTTAAGTACAACTTTCTAACATTTTGATCTCTATGTATTTCTATACCAAGAATTTTCTTTGTTGCTCTCAAGTCTTTCTTCTCGAATTCTTCACCAAGTAAAGTCTTCAATTTATTCACCTTAGATTCGTCTTTGGCTGAAATTAACATATCATCAACATAAAGTAACAAATAAGTGAAGGATCAATCATCTAATTTTCTCTAGTAGATACAAACATAATAATTGCTTCGGCTAAAATCCTTGTGAAACCATAAAAGAGTTGAATCTCTTATACCATTGCCTCACAAATTGCTTCAATCCATATAAGGATTTCTTTAACAAGCAAATATGATTTTCCTTTCCTTCAACTACAAAACCCTTAGGTTAATGCATATAAAGTTGCTCCTCAAGTTTCCTATGTAAGAAAGCTATTTTCACATCTAATTGTTCTAACTCTAAACCATTCACTGCAACTATAGCCAATACAATTTGAATGGAAATGTACTTTACAATAAGTGAGAAAATATCATTATAATCAATACCTTCTTTCTAACTAAAGCCTTTAGCAAATAGCATTGCATTGTACCTCGCATCTGCAACTTCCGATATGCCTTCTTTTCTCTTGAAAATCCACTTGCAACCAATGACTTTCTGTCCCTTCGGAGGTGTGACCATGCCCGCCCAGGGATCCAGCATGGAGTCGCGCCAGAGGAAGGAGATCACAACCATGCTAAGATGGCGAATGCGCAAAATAGGATGAAACGAAAAAGAAAAGGAGTCGCTACCTAATCTTTTAAGGGAAAGACGAGGAAAACCACAAACAAACTACAAAGGATTAAATGCATGAGATGCAAATGTGAAGGCCAGATGACTGCTAACCAGAAGATGGGTAAGGATTCCTATTACGCACGGGGAAGGTGTTAGGCACCCTCATACGCTCAAGAAATTCAGTCTTTCTAGTCTAATTTGCTTGCGAGAGGCTAAATAAATGTTTGCTAAGTCTAAATTCTGCTCTAAACATGCTAATATAAATGCCAAGACAAGACTAGATGGATGTGAAAGATGGTATGCGAAAACTACGAAGAAATCCACATAAAATATCACAATTATGAAAAACGATACAACAAAGAAAATCACATGAAATGACAAGGTTTTGGGCGAAAATGACTCGAAAAATCATACAGGTCTCAAGAATGTAAAAAATGCCACCCACTCAGGTCATCAACATAAAAGAAAGCATCGCGAAAATCAAGATGGGAAAACTGCAAAGAAGTCCGCATAAAATAGGTAAACTGTGACATACGAAGAACCTTTGCCTAAGTCATTTTTCATCATCTTTTATACATTTAGGTATACATTTATGCATCTTGCATGGTTTTCATCCCATTTACACATTGTCCATCCTTTTTTAGCGAGCCTGCATCTCATGCGTTCTTTCGTGGATTTTTCCTCACTTTGATTTCAGAGTCCCTCATGGGACATTCGATTTGATTTTCTTTACTCCTACGTTTCGGATTTTTCTGATTTGATTTGGATTTCCTTGCCTAAGGGCATACACTAACAGACCGAAAGGCCCACATTGGCCCACTTGCGGATTATTTCTCTTTTTTGACTTTAATGACTTTTGCCATGATTCCGATGACGTGGGATGACCCCACTTTTTATCTTTTTGATATCAGTATGGTTTTCTGAACCATTCTTTCTGAAAACACTCTCATTTTTTGTGGCACGTCGTCATTTGCCTATTTTATGTTGATTTCTTTGCAATTTTTCCATTCAGATCTCCATTGTGTTTTCCGCGATTCTAATGACTTGGGTCTGTCGTATTTTTGATCCCCTTGACGCTGGTGTAATTTTATGAACCATCATTTATAAAAACATCGTCATTGAGCACAGGGGCAATTTGGACATTTCTATGGTCAGATGTGAAGGGTACATGTATGAGGATGATACCTAGTCTGGAATATAACAAAATGTATGCGAAATGTCTAGAAAATGTGATTGGCGAGAAAACATGCAGAGGACAAGGTTTTGAAAACAATAAAACGATGTAAATACCGTAAAGGACAAGATCAAGGACTAAAGTGCAAAACTCACGAAAAAAGGGAAAATTATGACTAAAACATACTCAATGGCCTTTTTCCTAGTGTGCAAATGATGAATCGGATGACAATGTGGCACAGAGATGTGTGAAAGTTACACCTTGGTAATTTCCTGAAAACTCAGGGTCTAAAGTGCAAAATTCACACATAAGTGCAAATGTGATTAAAATGTGAAACTACAAGTCAATGTACAATGCGAACATGATCTTTAAAGGAAATCTATGACTAAATGCAAAATACGGAATGCAATAAGTGGAAAATATCTAAAATATGTGAGTAAACAATTTAAACCCTAAATGATGGATTTAAAACTAATCTAAGGGTCTAGATGTAAATTTTCTATGCTCTGGGATTGTTTGTTAAGAACTCAGGGGCCTGCATGCAAATTTACAGGGTTTAAATGTGATAAAAATTGAACTTTTATGATGATTAGTACAATTAGGAAGTTTCTTAGGGTTAGTATGCAAAATTTCTAAGAAGAATTCATTTTTAAAAACTCTGGGGGCTTATTGCAAAAACTTAGGAACTAAATGCAAAGAAATCATGATCTCAGAGGCTTAAGTGTGATAAAACAGGCATGAATGCATTAAGAATAAAAAATAAAAATATGTAGGGTGTTATATGCAAATCTTACAGAAATAAAATGAAGAAATAAATGTTATCTAAACTACAATGGCTTAAAAGTAAAATCCAGGACCAAAACGCAAATAATTAAGAACCTAAGAAGTAAAAGCTAAAACTAAGGGGCTTGGGCCCAAAACACTCCTTCGAAGATCATCGGAGGACCACCGACGCTTACCCTCCGGCACGACCTTCGGCGACAGCCCAGCGGCGACGCGACGATTGGATGGCTTCAGCGACTGCTTAGGAGGCTGGAGGGAGGCACGACAAGTGTCACTGGAGCGTCAGATGGGACTAGAGCGATCTGAGGTGTTCCCCCCACCTCGCGCTCCAGCGAGGTGGCTTGTCGGTGTCAGGGAAGACGACGGCGGGAGGGCAACGACGCTCTAGCTGCTGGGTCGACGTGGCGGCAAGCGGAGGAGCTTCGGGGAAGTCTGAGGGGACTCCTGGAGGCATCGTTGATAGTTGGGGACATTTGGGGGGATCCACCCATCCCCTGCGCCGGAGAAGACTATGACAGAGGCTAGGGTGGCACTCCTGGCTCAGAGTCGACGACGTGGCGGCTTGGCGAGGTGTGTGGCGAGGTGATGGTGCCTTTGGAGGAGGTGGTGAGCGACGGAGGCGTTTGGTTGACGCAGGGGATCTCGTGGATGACGATCGGCGATCGACGGGGTCAACGGCGAGGACTCCAGCCGTAGATGGCCAACTGAACTCCTCCTGAGCAATGAAAGCTCAGAGAGGAGGTGGAGGAAGAGAGAAGGGAGGCGCCAGGAGCCTCCCCCTGATCCAGGAAATCAGCGACCTCGCGGGCGATGGTGAACCCAGCATCGGAGGAGAAAGAGACGGTGCAAGGGCGGCAGTCTCCGGTTAAACGTGACTCAGAGGGCTGGGGAGCTCTCCAGACCTAAAGGGGGACGCTATGGATGGAAAGAGAGGGGAAAGGGAGTACCTGGTTGGCAGCGCTGTCTCCCCGGCAGTGCTCGATGATGGAGCTTCTCCGGTGGCTGCTCTGGCTGCGACGGCTCGGGGCTTTTTGAGGTGTAAGTGGCTGGAGGAGAGGCCCTGGGTCTCGAGGGCTTCGCTAGGCTATGACGGTTTTACGCACGCTGGGACTCTCCAGCTTGGTCTGTTAGCAGTAAGATGTTTTAAAGTCCGGTGGGCTTCCTCCACGCCGTTGATCTTCCCTCGCAAAGCCTGGCTGTCGTTGGATTAGGGGCACTACGGAGGAAGAAGGTCCGGAGATTGCGCGAGAGGAGGATGAGCACCGGTGATCGTGGGAGTGACTGCCGGAAATGGCGTCGGAGATCGCAGGGGTCGCCGGAATTTTTTTTGTCTTTTATAAAGTTTTCAATTGAAGGATGAATGGGCTGAATTGGGCCTAGTTTTGGGCT
>JAMKQA010016805.1:0-36727 GCA_024699735.1 Posidonia australis
AAATAGGGCTACATAATGCCAAAAGAGGTTATATATTCTGTGCCTTAGCCTTCTTAAATACTAGGGCACCTAAATGGTCTAATGACCAAACTAACCCTAAAACAAAGACATAATTCAAGACATATTTACAACAATATCGAACCTATTTTTCGACATACCGAATCTTGGCCCAAATGCTTTTACAAAATGTGATTTCCAAGGGTATTCTAGATTGGTTTGTATTGTCCCTTTGAGATAGGATTGTGGGTCGTCAGTGGTGGTCCTTTGAGAGACCTGATGCGCCGTTTCGCCGAGGTTTTGGAAGAATTTCCAAAGATATAAAATGGTTTTGAAAATGATTTCAAAAGAAATGAGTTGGCAGATTTGGAAAATGGTTTTCCTAGTTTTCTATGTGCAAATTTAGACAGTGTGGGACCGTGTCGACGGGACCAAGGAATGTGACGACATTCTTGTGTGGTCAAGCATGACTCCCTGATCGAGGTTGAGGGCCGAGTTACCTGAGGCTGAGGGGCGTTGGGTCTTGGAGGTATGAGACTCCTTGACTGTCTTCTCAAGGCTAGGGTTGTGGTCTGTAGGTTCAGGTGTCTTGTGGCATGACGGGGTGTTACGATACTCTTGTTGTCGTTGTGAGTACTGAGGCTCGGGTGTTGTGAGGTGTGGAGGTATGACACTCCCTCTTGAGCACTGTGTGTGGAGGTCACCGTGAGGAAGCTTACCCTATGGTGGCCAGTGCGGGTGGGAGACGTGCCTCGTAGCTGGTAGCATCCTGAGAGATAGGACAGTCTTCCCAATGAGGGCTTGGCTTTATGAGGATTCTCCAGGTGGGAGAATCATGAGACGATGCGGTTCCTGCACAGGGTGACACGTCATGGCATTGCAGACGCCATTGGTTGCTCTTCGGTGGACTGCTTTTGGCTAGAGTTTGGTTGCCTGACGATGGACATTTCAACTCACTATGTGTGGTTTAGCCATTGAAGGCCAGTGCGGCCTAGTTTGTTGGGTTTTAGAAAAATGGTTTGCAAAATGAATTTAAAAGAAAATTTATTATAGTTTTGGTTTCTGCTGTTTGTCGTGGGGTGCGTGCTAGGTGACTTCTATCACTTATGCATTTTTCCTCGTGTTTTTGGGTTACAGGTGTAGGCATGTAGAAGGTTTAGCATAGTGCATATAGATCGGAGTCTCGTAGCCGCACACACAGGTTCCTGGTTGTTTAATATCTTCTATTTAGCTTTAATTTTCCTGTAATTTAATTTGTTACGAGAAATTCCAAGCGTGACACTCTATATGATCCATGTCTTCTGGGATTGCAACACCCTTAGAGAAGATTTGCTTAACAACAAAGGGTCCATTTTAGTTGGGCCTGTATTTGCCATTAGTATCTGAGAGATGGATAGCAGTAAGACTAAGTCTCCTAGTGCGAAACTTCTAGGGCTGACTTTCTTCTTATAAGCTTGGGCCATTCACTTTTGGTAGCATTTGGGCATGGCGCATAGCCTACAATTTGTGGTCATCGATGAGGTTTAGCTGAACATAGCGGTCCTCAACCCATTCTGCCTCTTCCAGTTCTACCTATCTTATGATTTTGAGTGGTGGAATCTCTACTTCAATAGGTAGCACTGCTCCCATGCCATAGACAAGAGAGTATCAAGTTGCCCCTATAGAAGTCTAGGCTAGCGTCCTATAGGCCCATAAGGCGTACCGGAGCTTCTTGTGCCAGTCTTTGTAGGTCTTTGCAATTTTCTTCAGGATCTTGGTGAGATTCTTGTTGGTTGACTCAAATGTACCATTCATCTGCAAGCAGTAAGGGGAGGATTGGTGATGCTTGATCTTGTAGTTCTATAAATAGTCTTCAATCCTCTTGGCCATGAAATTCTTGCCATTGTCTGAGATGATTGAATGTGGGACTCCATATCGGGCTATGATAGTGTTCTTGATGAACTTCTCCATCACTGTAGTGGTGACTGTCTTGTAGGAAGCATCTTCGACCTATTTGGTGAAGTAGTCGATAGCCACCAAGATGTAGCTATGGCTGTTAAAAGTTGCGAGGTGAATGGCACTGATAACATTAATTCCCTAGGTAGAGAATGGCCATGATGAGGACATGCTGTGTAACTACTGTGGTGGAGCATGAATGAAGTTTTCATGGACCTAGAAATTATGACATCTACACACAAACTAGCAGCAATCCGCTTCCATGGTAGACTAGAAGTAGCCTTGCAACATGATCTTCTTGGCTAAAAGTAAGTTATTCATGTGTGGGCCGCATGTTCCTACGTAAATCTACAACATCAGCGCATCAACTTCCTTCTTCTCCATGCATCTCAAGAGCATCTAGTTCTTTTCCCATACTCATCATCCACTACTACACAGCTCTCCACTCATCTTCCTCTCACACACCATTAGGTTTAGGCACCTTCATTCCCACAACCACTTTCAGCACTTTTGCACGGATTTGCTGGCCATAATGCCGCAACACCAGGTGGCATGATGGTGGATCCGGAGGAGTACTATGGTGCGACCCACACAGCATAAGTGGTCGTTCCTCTTGTTGCATCACCCTCGTCAGCAACAGCTCCAAATACCCTCCATGCTAGGGTGGGTGACCTGGAGAGAACACTTCGACAAGTGTGGGGAGGCAACTGCCAATCCTACGGATTCCGGGACCTCTGCTATTTCCCAAAGGCGACACTCCCACCGCATTTCCAAATCCCAGTCTTCAAAAAATATAACAGTAAGGGTTGTCCCATTTCACATCTTAGGGCATATTGCGAAGATCTTGCTCAGCTCCAAGCTAACGAGAGGCTGCTTATCCACCTCTTCCAGAAGAGTCTCACCGGTCCATCCCTTAAGTGATTCACATTGCATGACATGGGCTCGATCAAGACTTGGAACAAACTTTCACAGGAATTCATGGATCAATATGCTTTTAATCTCGACTTGGTCCCAAAGTGGGAGGACCTTGTTGCCACAAGACAGAAACCCCACGAGCCGTTTGGGGAGTACGTCGGCTGTTGGTGCGCCCTTGCATCGCAAGTGAGAGATAGACCCTCCAACGAGGCGTCTATCGAAATCATTATTCGAGGTGTGCAGAGAGATGTTGGGGGTCTGTTGAGCATTCAGCCTATCACCACCTTCCCATCTTTGATTCGGGCAAGTGCGCGTGTAAAGAGCTCCCTCTGCAGTAGTAGCTTTCCTACACTCGCTATGTTTGCAAGCAGCAACACTCGTAACGGTGTTGGTACCAGTTACCCTAAGAGGAGAGATCCTTCCAAGCCTACCGTCGCATACATATGGTCGCCCGCCATGCCCGTCAATGTGGTAAACCAACTGTGACCATGCCGGTAGAACCTTGCATGACTCTCCTACGGTGCGTGGAAGCACACGAGGAGTCCCGATATGGTCACGGCGAAGATGGTTAATCTGGGGAAGAAGACTAGACTCGGAAACACCAAAGGAAGATAAGAAAAGGATAAGGAAAGGAGTCACCACCTAGTCTTTTAATGGAAAAATGAGGAAAACCAATCCCAAAGGAAAAACTCCAAAAGAAACCAAGGCGAAAAAAACATATGCATGCTCTGTGCCTAATGGATAAAATGCACAAATCAATGCAGGCCAGAGAAAGGGTAAGGATTCTTGTTATGCATGGGAAAGGGGTTAAGCACCCCATGCGCCCGAAGAACTCGGTCTTTTTAGGTCCCCTACTTGCTAAATGGACTATTGTGTGTATGCTTGCCTATTCTAAATGCACATGCTTAAAGAGACTGCAAAAACATGCCAAATCAAAGAGAAGAAATGAATAAAAGGAAAAAAGATAATCTGAGGGACAAATGTAGGCATTGAGAATGTCGCTTTTCTGTACGCCCGTGGGTGATGAGGAAAATCGTGAAAATCGATAAACACTCGGAAAGAGTCATGCAAATTAGTAGAAATTTGAATAAATCCAAGAAAATCAAATTGGGGAAAATAATCCTCATTCAAGACAATGTCAGCATTGTTAAGCCTGTTAATGTACGCCCTCAGGCGATGGAAAACCAAATCAAATCAAAATCGTAAAAGTCGGAAGAAATCCAAGAAACAATGTGAAAATTGAGTCTAAAACAAGTCAAAAGTGTGTGCATAATGCAAGAAAAAAGACATGAGAAAATATGCATGAAAAATAGCAACAAAATGTACAAAATGCATATGAGTGAAAAAGTGTGAATTCCAGGGACTTTTGTGCAAAATTCCCAAATTCTGATTGAAGGATGAAACTTTGAAGCTAAATCATCAAAAATACATAGGAAAACACATTTTATGTAATTTTGAAGAAATCTAGGGTCAAATGTGCAAAAGCATGCATTTTTGGTCAAATTCAAGATCCTTAGGGGTCAATATGCGAATTTGTTAGTAAAACATGTATGTAATGCAATTCTGTAGAAATTCAGGGTTAAATGTGCAAGAAAAAGAGTCCATGCTTGAAAACAGAAAGTTTCAGGGATTGACATGCAAATTTACCCTAGAAAACATGTACTTAGTGAGAAATCAGTAAAATTCAGGGGCTAAAATGCAATCCAGGTCATATTTGAGCAAATATTTGAATTCTCAAGGTTTAACTTGCAATTTTGCAAGAAAATCATGCCTTCAGAACAGTTTTAGTAAAGCTTAGGGTTTTAAATGCAAAACTTCTGTACTAAAGTGCATGAAAAGAAATTCAGAGGGTTTATGTCAAATTTTTTAGCCTGGAAAACATTATTAAGAAAGCTCAAGAGGCACATTGCAATATTTCAAAACAAATATTATTTAAAATGATTGAAAATCTATTGCAGGGACCTAAATGTAAGGAAAAAAGATCCAAATGTAAGAAATAGGGACCTCAATGTAAGGAAAAGAAAAGTATAGAAGTTTATTCGAAGAAAACTTATTTTTCTTTTTTTTTATTAGAAAAAAGCGACGACAGCCGCTAGTGACGTAACTCCGTCATCGACAACTGCTTGGGACGCCCTTCTAGGGCAACCCAATGCCTGATCAAGCATCATGTCCTACTGGAAGCTAGAGAAGAAGGAGGGGAGAAGATCCAATGGTCTGGTTATAAGGCTCGATGGCAGGAGTTGGCCTCCCACCTCCCTCACCATCGACGCGACTCTGGCAACGACGCTAAGGAAGAAGGTGGTTCTAAAGGTCTGTGGCACGGTGCTTAGGGCTCCTGGAGGCCTGGGGACGCTGATAGGATGATCTTCCATCATCCAGGAGCAAGAATGGTGGTGATCCTCTCGATCTTGGGTTCTGCTTGCCATCGCCGTCGTCTTCTCTGTGAGCATGGCTGCGGGAGTGGTCCAGGGCACGAAGCTTGACTTTGATTTCTCTGGAGTGTTGGGGGTGCATCGGGGAATGTTTTTGGAGGCTTGGAGAAGCGCGGCAGAGCTGGAGGCGCTCGATCGTGCAGCACTGTTCATTGTCTTCCCTGGCGACAACGAGATGTTGCGATTCTGGCGAGCTTCCACTGGTGCTTTCCACAACGACTAAAGTGGAGTTTTGACAGGTGGAAAAGCAAGAGGAGGTCCAAGGGGACAGATTCGAACACCCTGGGGCACGAAATGACCACTAGATTCGTGCCCCCACCTCTATCATCAGAGAATAGCTCCAGTGATGCATGAAGCCATGATTCCAGCCAGGGAAGACCTCTGGCACTACTGGAATCGACTACGGAAGGTAGAGGGAGACTTAGGAGATTATTTTGGAAGGAAATTGAGGTCTGTGGAGGGCATACCTGGGTTGGCTGTGACCTTGGCCGTCAGAGGTCGCCGAAGCTCACCAAAGATGGCTTGAAACTCAGATTTTTCTCCTCCCCGAGCTTCCTCTTTGCTACTGGACCCCTCTAGTTGCTCTAGTTGGGAGGAAAAAGCTTTGATGGCTCTCCTCCCAAATTTTCCAACAACCGTTTCTCACTTGCAAATAGGGGTTATTTATAGGCTTACCATGGTTGTTATGGGTTGTTATGGTTAGTTAAAGGCTGTTGGAAGTTGTTACAAGTTGTTATAATGGAGGTGGGAAATAGTTAGGGTTTGTTTTGGTGGTTAGAGGTTGTTGGAAGTTGTTACAAGTTGTAATAATGGAGGTGGGAAGTAGATAGGGTTTGTTTTGGTTTGAAATTAGGGTTTGGGGTTTGACATAGGGTTTAGGGTTTGACTTAGGGTTTAGGGTTTGGATTAGGGTTTTGAATTTGGATTAGGGTTTAACCTAGGGTTTAGGGTTTGGATTAGGATTTAACCTAGGGTTTAGGTTTTTTTAGGGCTTGTGGCTTGGATTAGGGTTTAACCTAGGGTTTAGGGTTTGACTTTGGATTTGACCTAGGGTTTAAGGTTTGGATTAGGGTTTTGAATTAGGATTTGGGTTTAACCTAGGGTTTAGAGTTTGGTTTAGGGTTTGAGTTAATTTTAGGGCTTTGAGTTAGGTTTTTTGAATTTTGAATTTGATTTAGGTTAGTTTTAGGGTTTAATGTCCCGCAGCAAGCTTATGGGATGTCTACACCAACTAAGCCTGAATCAAGTAGTTTACGCACCTACACCTAGGGCACCACACACAACTCAGATCACCACCACCACCCAGCCAGTGTATCCGACGGCATCGGCCCGGAAAGGACCCTGCCTAGGGCAGAGACAGCCTCAGCGTGCTGCGCAACAGTACACCCTACTTGTTGAGCGACTGAGTGTCGTCCTCCCCAAGGTGGTGTCACTCCTAAAACTTCTAGAGGTCCGTCCCTCACCGAACCCTCTTCCAGTGTGGTATAACGCAAACCTCCATTGCAATTTCCATCACTACACGGGTCACTCAATGAATAATTGCATGGCTCTTCGAAATGCC
Source organism: Posidonia australis (assembly GCA_024699735.1). Classification (NCBI taxonomy): domain Eukaryota; kingdom Viridiplantae; phylum Streptophyta; class Magnoliopsida; order Alismatales; family Posidoniaceae; genus Posidonia; species Posidonia australis. The sequence continues at coordinate 6,841 of JAMKQA010016805.1, forward strand.
ATTCAGGACTTGATTGACCATAAGGTCATCGTCGTTGACACCCAAGAGGTACACACTACACCTGCACCACCACCTCCACGTGCACAAGCACCACCTGCATATCCCAACATTATCAACCAGCCTATGCCTGCATATAACAACTCAACAGGCGCACCAATGTGGAGCACCAAATTAGAGCACCAATGTGGAGCACCAAATTAGAGCACCAACGGGGAGCACCAAAATGGAGCACCAAGATGGCGCACCAAGCTAGTGCACAACCACTTTCTAGAGTGCTGGCTATTGGATTTCCATCTTCTGTGCTTGTAACCTTCATTTGCGAATATTCCTCACTAATCTACGCAAACCTGTTGAGTTTCGAGGCCTTTTGCATCCCAAGGACTTACCTCTTGATCCTTTTTAAAAGGCCATCCATAAGCAACATTTCTTCTCTCATGGCTATCCACCCACTCTTAGCAACCAGTTCCCTTGCATCCCTAAGCACTCCCTTGCATTCTTGAGCATCCCTAGCTGTGTCCAAAGCAACAAGGACAAGCAACCTCGAGTCACGAAGGAGTACATCAAAGGTATGTCTCTTGGCACTTCCATGTAATCTTTGCATGATACTTTACATAGAGCACACAACTGCAAATATAGTATAGCATTTTTATGTTGTTAATACTTGTTCTCGTTATATTGATATTTGCTTGCACCCTTTGCTATATGAATGTTCACTTGGACTTTCTTGCTTAGGATGAAGTTTATGTTGCTTTCTTTTTGAAGTTCTGTTTGATGTTTGGCTATTATGATGTTTGCTTGTACTATGATGTGCCTTTTGCATCCCATATTATATTTCCATGCTATTTAAATCCTCCAAGATACATCCATGCATCATAAAGAAAACATGTGTAGCTGCAGTCATTGTAAACCCATGAACATGCATGATTAAGGAGAGAATGATAGGAGTATTTTAATGCTTGATTACTTAACATGATTAGGTTCCTTGGCATCTAGGTTAACTGTCTGAACAGACAATAGCCCAATTAGTTGCATGCTTCTGGCCCAAACTGGTGACTGTAGTCTAAAACAGGGTATTTAGGGCGCACCAAACTGGTGCACCAGCCTGGTCGCAGGATGCAAACAGTATATTTTGCATCATAGTTTGCATGCTTTCTTGTTTGGTTTGGGTCCTGATCTTTTTGGTGTCTGATCTCTGATATGCCATGTTCTTGTTTGCATGATTTTAGCATATAATAACACTGTTTGCTTTGATTTTGCATCTAGTGAAATTAGCTTGTTACCTAGATTTGGTGAACTGGTGGCTTTCAAGACTCTCTGTGTTGAGTTCTTTTGCCTCAGTTTATGATCCTGACCCAAGTGTAATAGCTAGGGTTCATTAGCCTTTATCAGAGTAGGGTTGTGTGGTCTTGTGTGAGGCATGTTGCCCTTGAGCACAAGACCCAAATCATGATTTCTTGGGTTTCCTCTTTCCTTTATGACCTTATGGAAGAGGGGGAAACTCACTCACATGTGATCAGGTGTTTTAGATGTCCATGATGCATTTTCAGATGGTTTTATGCATGTTTGCAAGATTTTATATCGCATGGCACATTAGTCTAGCTTATTGTCTGATCTGCAATTTCATAGGCGCACATAGGCGGCGCACCAGTCGGGCGCACCACATAGGCACATCTACCTGTTTTTCACTGCACATAGTAGCTTTCTGGCATGGTATTTAGCATGATTCCGATTTGTTTTGCCTTCGATTTTCCTTGGGTGTCCTCCTAGATATACTAGGATGACTCCAGTCTATTTCCATCCATATTTGTGCATGGTAGCTTAGGTTTTGCATATAGCAAATTGTGGATGTTAGCCACTCGATATTGTTGGATTTGTGGTTACATCCGTGCAATATCTTTGCACCGGTATTTGATCCACAACTTGGGTGACCTTTCAAAGCATTAGGACACATCCTACAGTCCCTTCACCCATGTTTAGCATAAGGCACCACTTGCATATAGCATCGCATTGCATATCGCCTTTGGGCGTACAGAAACAGGCTGAAATGCCAACATTCCATATAAGTAAACGAAAAACCCATGAAAGATCGATTTTTCGGGTGCACAAGGGTGCATAATACCTTCCTCGTGTGTAACAGAGATCCTTGCTCATTTTCTGGTTCATGTTGACCTTTTCCATTGGTTTTATGGCATGGTTTTAAATGTTTTAAAACGGTTTTCCTCGTCTCCCATTTTCAAGTAGACTAGGTGGCGACCTTTTCCATTTGCCGTGACTTTGCCGACCCTTGAGCATTTGGCCTTTTGCGCCACGCCCGAGGCTGTCGCCGACATGGTTATAGGAATTGATGACTCTACTGGGGATAACCAGATCCCAGCTTTTATTTTGGGTTTTTTCATTTACTTTGGCTTTTCTCCTTGTTTGCTTGTTCCCCATGCTATGCTTTGGTTGTCTCTTTGTATTATAAGTTGTGTCTTCCTTACATGCATGCCTTTGTATAATGGGTGTTTTCTTTTTTACACAATTACTATGCCACCACTATTGCACATTACATGCGCATGACTTTTGTATGTCGATTGATGTTTGCTTTGCATGTTTTCTTCCCCTTTTACATATGCCATGTTTAGGAGATTAGAGACTTGTTTTCCTCCCCCTTTAGGTTAACGAAAATTTAAAAACCAAAATTAATAAATAGGACACAAACTAGTGACAAATTGCAAACTTGCCCCCATGGTTTAATAAATTTGCAAGTAAAAAATTTAAAGCATCTTTTGCATTCATCATATAGGGCATGCATCTTCTCATCTCTTGAGTCCACCTATGTGGTTTGCGAAGGACGTTTCCCAGTTTTCTCATTCTATGGCTTTGGCGTGGAATGAGATACAAGTATGTCCCCCTTGTCCGGGGTCATCTCGGTGTTAGAAGAGGGTACAGCTTACTGCTTTGGCAGAGGACGAGGCCCCGAACGCATCACCCGTTCACTGCCTATACTTTGGCTAGAATTTAGAACGGGAACCTTTACTTTCTAACATTGAGTCGGAGACCCATTTACCCCTGTGTGAACCCAGAGTAGACATCTTGGTAGGACACCCCTAGATTGTGAGAGAGTGCATGCTAGAAACATTCATGCATCTGCATTCATACCTATGTGAACCCATAAGCATTGCATCTTTTCTAACTTGTTTCTTTGTTTTTGTACAAAGAGTACCTATTAGAGTGCGAGTTCCTTAGCTAGAGCTCGAGGTTTTTACTTTCACTGACACCCAGTGGGTCACGGTTTCGACCACATCTCCCGAGTTATCCGTCGTCCTTGATGATAGCTCGTCCTAGGATTCGTCCTCTTGTTCCCAACCACAGTCCAATCCATACTCGCTCGCGATCCGCTATGGCCCAGCAAACTAGCGAGCCCATTTCCTCTGCTGTCCTGGAGGAGGTCCCCGTTTCAACATACCCTTACTTTGTCTTTATCCCTGTTATCACTGCTGCCTCCACTTTTGCCTTAGTGTCTGGAAGACCTCCATCATCCTAGTTCCGTGTCCTTGTGGCTACCCCACCTTCGGGACCATCAGCTTGGTCATATGTTGCTTTTGGGGCCTCAACAGTTGATGTTGTTCCCATGACCCTTCCCTAGGGTTCTTTTGCTGCTCCTCCTCAGGGCTATGTGTTTTCCAGCCCCCCTCCGACTGCGGCTGTCTCTGTAGTAGCTTCTCCCCAGTTTGGACAGTTGGGGTCTCAGCTTCCTGACTCCTTTGTCCTTGTTTTGCCTTCATCCTTTGGAGCCTCCAATGATGATCCCATGACCGCGCAACTACAACAAATGTCGGTCCTCACCCAACAGTTGTAGGGATTGGCACTAGCGCTTCAGCCCTTTTCAGATTTGTCCTTCTCGACTCCCAAGTTGCCTTTGCAACTTGCCCAAGGACCACAGGTTGCACCCACTTCACCACCCCCACAGCCATCGCCATCCCTTGTCTCCCCAACAATAGGGGTGTCGACATTGCATTTTGCAACACCGCCACAGCACCCACCACAACATCCATCTCCATTATCTGGTGGCCAGCCTTCTAGGCTGGCGGGAGCACAACCCGTCGTGAAAGTAGTACCAGGGGCCATTCCGGTCCAATAGCTTTTGCTCCAGCATTGTGCACCACCTGTAGCACCAACTCCCTGCCTTATCCTCACCATTATACCAGACACAGGGTTCATCTTTTGTCCCACGGCACACAGCACCCATGCACAAGTACACTGGCCATCCTGTCGTAGTACTAAATGATGGAATGGTGGATCCGGAGGAGCCTTTAGGGGCGACCCATACAGTGTACGCGGCACCTACCACGGCTGCACAATTTGCTACAGCGTTAGCTCCAAACGCTCTCCTTGCGAGGGTGAATGATTTGGAGCGCACACTCCGATAAGTGCAAGGTAGGGATCGTCGGTCCTACCAATTCCGGGACCTCTATTATTTTCCATAGGCGACTCTCCCTCTTGACTTTGAAATCTCGGAGATTGAAAATTACAATGGTAGAGGCTGCCCGATTTCCCATCTCAAAGCCTATTACGGAGACCTCGCCCAGCTCCAAGCTGACGAGAGATTGCTCATCCGCTTGTTCCAGAAAAGTCTCACGGGGCATGCGTTTGGGACGACCTCACATAGGCATTCCTCGAAACAGTATTCCTTTAACCTTGACCTAGTCCCAAAGCGGGAGGACTTGGTCGCAATTAAGTAGAGGCCCCAAGAAACATTTGGGGAGTATGTTGGACATTGGCAATCCATGGCTTTGCAGGTCAAAGATAGATCCCTCGATGAGGAGTCTATTGAGATTGTGATCCGAGGAGCACAACTAGCAGTCGGGGCTTTGCTCAGCATACAACCAGTCACCACTTTTTCTGCTTTACTTTGGGTGGGTGCCCGGGTTGAGAGTTCACTACACGGCAGCAATTTTCCAGCACTCTCTGCATTTGCCAAACATCCCACTTCCTCACATAGTGGCGCCAGCAGCAGCAACAACAAAAACAACCATAATGCCAATCCACCCAAGAGGCAGGACCCCTCCCAGGATACAGTCTCTTATATTAGATCCCCTACTACATCGACAAATGTCCATCCCCCCCTCAGTACTAATTAGTTTATGCACCCGCACCCACACTTGAAGCACCTCATGCATCACACATCACTCCTATAGCCACTCTAGTTTATCCCACCCCAATGGTTGTGATGTGCCCGCCATTGGCACATCCGCAGCCAAGGCGGCAACGCCGTGACAGGTGCCACTATACCCCTTTGGTGGAGCCATTGAGCATGGTGTTTCCCAAAGTCGCATCCCTTTTAAGGCTGCCTGAGATTCGCCCGCCACCAAGTCTGCTTCCTACATGGTATAATGCGAGCGTGTTCGGCAATTTGCATCGAGTCGCAGGCCACTCAACAGACAATTGTCTTACACTAAGGAACGCAATCCAGGACTTGATTGACCAGAAGGTCATCATTATTAGCACGCAGGTGGTAGGCCCGGAGCCCACATCAGCAGCCACACAAGCACCACCAGCACAACCCAATATAGTTAGCCAGCCATTACCCCAGCATTCAGCCTTAGGAGGTGCAAGCCCCTCGGGAGTCAATTCCATCTTTCCTATCGATTCTATCTAATCTTTTATTCGTTCTATCGATCTTATTCATGGTGTATCATCTCCTTTTCTACATCAGTTGTATTTATCCTTCCTTGGTGGTCCCATGGAGTCAATTAGTTTGATTCATCCTACCATTGAGGTGGTCTCATTAGTTAGCTTCAAATCCCGTCCACTTCGAGCTTAAACCCTCTGATGTTCTGTACCGTGTCAACTAGTTCGAGCCAGTCAATTTCATTCCTGCCCTTGAACATTCGTAGTGATCCCCGTTTGATGGTCAAAAACTTGAGTCGCAAATGGGGATATGAGAAAGGAACCCCTTGGGGGATATGGCCAAGGAATCGCCGAACTGGTCAAAGCGGAAGAATAGAGAGGGCATGAAGGATTGGGATACAAACGTCAGTACTGGTGGAAGAGATTCCCGCGCTCCTGTAAGTCCCTAAGGTTGTTCATTTCCCGCGTTTTGACTAACATGGCATACCAAGCTGAAGCACCAAGATGGCACACTAAGCTGGCGCACAGCCACTTTTCAGGGTGCTGGCTATTGCCTTTCCATCTTCTATGCTTGTAACCCTTCACTTGCAAATATTCCTCACGAATCTGTGCAAGGCTGTTGAGTTTTGAGGCCTTTTGCATCCCAAGGACTTACCTCTTGATCCTCTTTAAAAGGCCATCCATAAGCAACATTTCTTCTCTTTTGGCTGTCCACCCACTCTTAGCAACCAGTTCCCTTGTATCCCTGAGCATCCCTAGCTGTGTCCAAAGCACCAAGGACAAGCAACCTCGAGTCATGAAGGAGTACATCAAAGGTATGTCTCTTGGCACTTCCATGTAATCTTTGCATGATACTTTACATAGAGCACACACTGCGAATATAGTATAACATTTTTATGTTATTAATACTTGCTCTCGTTATGTTGATATTTGCTTGCACCCTTTGCTATATGGATGTTCACTTGCACTTTCTTGCTTAGGATGAAGTTTATGTTGCTTTCTTTATGAAGTTTTGTTTGATGTTTGGCTATTATGATGTTGGCTTGTACTATGATGTGCCTTTTGCATCCCATATTATATTTCCATGCTATTTAAATCCTCCATGATACATCCATGCATCATAAAGAAAACATGTGTAGCTACAGTCTTTGTGAACCCATGAACATGCATGATTAAGGAGAGAATGATAGGAGTATTTTAATGCTTGATTATTTAACATGACTAGGTTCCCTGGCATCTAGGTTAATGGTCTGAATAGACAATAGCCTAATTAGTTGCATGCTGTCAGAAACAGGGTATTTGGGGTGCACCAAACTGGCACTCCAGGTTGGAGCACATAACTGGTGCACCAGGCTAGCACACCAGCCTGGTCGTAGGATGCAAATAGTAGATTTTGCATCATACTTTGCATGCTTTCTTGTTTGTTTTGGGTCCTGATTTTTTGGTGTCTGATCTCTGATACGCCATGTTCTTGTTTTCTTGATTTTAGCATATAATAACACTATTTGCTTTGATTTTGCATCTAGTGAAGTTAGCTTGTTACCTGGATTTGGTGAACTAGTGGCTTTTCAAGACTCTCTGTGTAGAGTTATTTTGCCTCAGTTTATAATCCAGACCCAAGTGGCATAGCTAGGGTTCATTAGCCTTTATCAGAGTAGGGTTGTGTGGTCTTGTGAGTTCTTTTGCATCTAGTGACTAGACTCTAGCTTATTGTCTGATCTGCAATTTCAAAGGCGCACATAGGTGGCGCACCACATAGGCGCACATAGGTGGCACACCAGTCTGGCGCACCACACATGCACACCTACCTGTTTTTCACTGCACATAGTAGCTTTTTGGCATGGTATTTAGCATGATTCCTAGTTTGCTTCGCCTTTGGTTTTCCTTGGGTGTCCTTTTGGATATACAAGGAAGACTCCAGTCTGTTTTCATCCATATTTGTGCATGGTAGCTTAGGTTTTGCATATAGCAAAGCGAGGACGTTAGCCACTCAATATTGTTGGATCTGTGGTTACATCTGTGCCATATCTTTGCACCGGTATTTGATCCACAACTTGGGTGACCGTTCAAAGCATTAGGACACATCCTACAGTCCCTCCTCCCAAGTTTAGCATAAGGCACCACTTGCATATAGCATTGCATTGCATATCTCCTTTGGGCGTACAGAAACAAGCTGAAAAGCCTACATTCTATATAATTAAACGAAAAACCCATGAAAGACCGATTTTTTGGGCGCACAAGGGTGCCTAATACCTTCCTCATGCGTAACACGGAACCTTGCCCATTTTCTAGTTCATGTTGACCTTTTCCATTGGTTCTATGACATGGTTTTAAATGTTTTAAAATGGTTTTCCTCATCTCCCGTTCTCAAGTAGACCAGGTGGCGACTCCTGCATTTTTATCATTTTCTTTTTATTGTTTTGCCGAGACATTGTCGACCCCTGCTCATTTGGCCTTTTGCGCCACGCCCGAGGTTGTCACCGGCATGGTTACACAACCTTTATCCTTTTCTTGCAACTCTACTGAGCCCAGAGGAGATCCAAGTCATTGGTTCCTTGAATCCTAGGACCAGCCTTTATCCTTCTCTCGTGACTCCTCTGAGTCTAGATGAGATCCGAGTTACTATTTCCTTGAGTCCTAGGAACAACCTTTATCCTTTCCTCGTGACTCCTCTGAGCTAAGAGGAAATCTGAGACATTCTTTCCTTGAGTCCTAGGAACAACATTTATCCCTTTCTCACGACTCCTCTGTGCCTAGAGGAGATCCGAGTCGCTCTTTCCTTGAGTCCTAGGAACAATCATTATCCCTTGCCTCGCAACTCCTCTAAGCCCAATGGAGATCCGAGTCGTTTCTTGAGTCCTAGTGTAGACACCCCATATGCTTGCAATGGGACCTTAAACCCTAAAACAAACCAAATTCAAATTCAAAATCCTAAACTTAACTCAAAACTTAATTCAAAACCCCAGAATTAATTCAAAACCCTAGAATTGATTCAAAACCCTAAAATTAATTCAAATCAAACCCTAAACCCTAATCTCAAACCCTAACAACCTATAACAGCTTCACACTTCACCTTAACTACCTTAACCACTTCTCGCTTCAACTTTACTACCTTAACCACTTCCCACTCCACCTTAACTACCTTAACTATTTCCCACTCTAACCATAAGAACCCATAACAACCTACCTAACCATTGCAAGCCTATAAATACCCTCCCATTTGCAAGAGAGAAAAGGGGGAAAAGGAAAGAGAAAAAACTTGGAAAAATTGAGAGGAGAGCCACCAAGGTATTTTCTCTCAACCAAAGCAACCAGAGAGGTCCAGGAGCAAAGAGGAAGCTTGGGGAGGAGAAAAATCCCAATTTCAGGCCACCTCCAATGAGCTCCGGCGTCCTCCAGCCATCATCTCCACTGTCCACTCAGGTATTCCCTCCACTGACCATAATTTCCTTCAGAAATTGTCTCCTATGTCTTCCTCCTTTTTCCCCAAGCGATTCCAGCAGAGCCAAAGGATTTCCCTCACCAGAATCAAAGTTCCAGGGGTCACCGGAGTCGTTTTTTGGTGACATAGGTGGGGGCACGAAAGTGATTGATTCATGCCCCAATGTGCTTGATCCTCATCCCCAGGTCCTCCTCTTGCTTCTCCGATCCTTTGGACACCGTTTCGAGCCTCCAACAAGCCTCCAGGAGTTGCTCAAGAGAATCGGGCTCCATTGCCATCGTCGAAGAAGACGACTGGCAGCAAAGCTCGATCAGGCACCTCCAGACTCGCCGCGCATCCCCAAGCATCAGGACATGATCCTCTAGTCTCCCCCAAGCTTCCAAAGCCACTAGGTCCTCGAATCATGCCCCGATTCTCCCCTGCAACCACTGTCGTCGGAGTACCGATGAAACTCGATCGGGCGGAAGAGGAAAGGCCCCATTCTTGCTCCTGGATGATGGAAATTCTTCCACTCTGCTCTCCCAAACTCCTAGTAGCCCTGGAGCATCGCGCAGCAGCCGCCAGGGTCACTTTCTTCCTCGATGCCTTCACCAAAGTCGAGTCAATGACAAGGGGGTGGGCAACAGCCCTGGACCATTGAGCACCTCATAGGAGCCGTCAGATCTTTCCACCTTCCTCTCTTCTAGCATCTAGTAGGGCTTGATGCGTGATCAGGCATAGGGATGCCTCGGAAGGGCATCCCAAGTGGTCATCCACAGCGGAGTTCCGTCGCAGCAGTCGTCGTTTCTTTTTCCTTAAAAAAAAAAAAGATAAGTAGTTTTCTTTTAAAAAACTTCTAATCTCTTCTTTGCCTTGCAAGTAGGTCCTTAGCTCTTGCATTTAGGTCCTTGTATAAGATTTTAAACCATTTTAATAATGATTTGCTTTAAAAAAATTACAGAGGAGCCATTGTACATTCTTGATTATGTTTTCCTAGCTTTAAAGTTTGATAAAAACCCTTAGAACTACTTTTTATACATTTTAAGTCCAATGTTTTGCATAAAAACCCCTGAGCTTTACTAAAACTGTTCTGAATTCACATTTTTCTGGCATAATTACAAATTAAATCCTAGATATTCAAACATTTATTCAAATGTGATCAAAAATTGCATTTAAAACCCTAAGCTTCATTTAAATGGTTTTGAATGCATGTTTTTCTATCAAAATTGCAAATCAAACCCTGGGAATTTAAATATATACTCAGAAGTGTTCAAAAATTGCATTTTAGACTTTGAATTTTACTGATTCCTCACTAAATGCATGTTTTCTAGGGAAAATTTGCATGTCAATCCCTGAAACTTCCTGTTTTCAAGCATAAAACTCTTTTTCTTACACATTTAATTCTGAATTACTTCAGAATTGTTTTAAACACATGTTTTACAGGTAAAATTACATATTGAACCCTAGGAACCTTGAATCTGATAAAAAATGCACGGTTTTACACATTTAACCCCAGATTTCTTCAAAATTTCATAAAATGTGTTTTCCAATGTATTTTTGATGGTTTAGCCTCAGAGTTTCAATTTTCCTTTAGAATTTGTGAATTTTGCACAAAAGCTTGTGGAATTTACATTTTTCACTCACACATGCATTTTGCACATTTTGTTTCCCTTTTCATGCATTTTTTCTCATGCCTTTTCTCCTTGCTTCATGCACACATTTTTGACTCATTTCAAACTTAGTTTTCAAATCGTCTCCTGGATTTCTTCTGACTTTCGCAACTTTGATTTCATTTGGTTTTCCATCGCCTAAGGGCGTACATTAACAGGCTTGACAATGCCGACATTGACCCAAATAAGGATTATTTTCTTTAATTTGATTTTCTCGAATTTCTTAGAGTTTCCGCTGATTTGCGTGATGCTTTCTGAGTATTCTCGATTTTCATGATTTTCCTCATCACCCACGAACTACAGTAAAGTGGCATTTGCAATGCCTACATTGTCCCTCGGATTATCATTTTTTCTTTTATTCATTTTTTCTCTTTGATTCGGCATGTTTTTGCAGTCATTTTAAGCATGTGCATTCAGAATAGGCAAGCATACACACAATAGACAACTAGCAAGCAGGAAACCTAGAAAGACTGATTTCTTCAAGCACATAGGGGTGGTAACCCCTTCCCCATGCGTAACTAGAATCCTTACCCTTTCTCTCGCTTGCATTGATTTGTGCACTACATCCATTAGGCATGGAGCATGAATATGTTTTCTTCGCCTTGGTTTCTTTTGGATTTTTCCTTTGTATTTGGTTTTCCTCGTCTTTCCATTGAAAGACTAGGTGGCGACTCCTTTCCTTATTCTTTCTTATTTTTCCTTGGTTTTCCCGAGTCTAGTCTTCTTCTCCAGATTCACCATCTTCACCATGACCATATTGGGACTCCTCGTGTACTTCCATGCACCGTAGGAGAGTCGTGTAGGGTTCCACCGGCATGGTCACACCTATGAACAGCCTTTATCCTTTCCTCGCTACTCCTTTGAGCCCAAATGAGATCCAAGTCGTTGTTTCCTTGAGTCCTAGAAACAACCTTTATTCTTTCCTTGAGACTCCTCTATGTCTGGAGGAGATCCAAGCCGTTGTTTCCTTGAACACTAGGAATAGCATTTATCCTTTCCTCACTACTCCTATGAGTCCAGAGGATATCCGGGTCACTGTTTCCTTTAGTCCTAGAAACAACCTTTATCCTTTCCTTGTGACTCCTCTAAACCTAGAGGAGATCCAAGTCGCTGTTTCATTGAGTCATAGGAACAACCCTTTATCCTTTTCTCGAGACTCCTCTGAGCTTCGAGGAGATCCAATTCACAAGTTCCTTGTGTCCTAAGACCAACCTTTATCCTTTTCTCGTGACTCCTCTGAGCCCAATAGAGATCCGAATCGCTATTTCCTTGAGTCCTAGGAACAACCGTTATCCTTTTCTCATTACTCCACTGAGCTTAGAGGAGATCCGAGTCGCTGGTTCCTTGAATCCTAGGACCAACCTGTATCCTTCTCTCACGACTCCTCTGAGCCTAGAGGAGATCCGAGTTGATATTTCCTTGAGTCCTAGGAACAACCTTTATCCTTTCCTCGTGACTCCCTAGAGCTTAGAGGAGATCTAAGTCATTGTTTCATTAAGTCCTAGGAACAACCTTTATCCTTTTCTCGCGACTCCTTTGAGCCCAAAGGAGATCCAAGTCTCTTTATCCTTGAGTCTTAGGAACAACCTTTATCCCTTGCCTCGCGACTCCTCCGAGCTTAGAGGAGATCCGAGTCGTTGTTTCCTTGAGTCCTAGTGTAGACACCCCATATGCTTGCAATGGGGACCTTAAACCTTAAAACTAACCAAAATCAAATTCAAAATCCTAAACATAACTCAAAACTTAATTCAAAACCCCAGAATTAATTCAAAACCCTAGAATGATTCAAAACCCAAAAATTAATTCAAATCAGACCCTAAACCCTAAGTCAAACCCTAAACCCTAATCTTAAACCTTAACAACCTATAACAACTTCCCACTTCACCTTAACTACCTTAACCACTTCACCTTAACTACCGTAACCACTTCCCACTCCACCTTAACTACCTTAACTATTTCCCACTCTAACCATAACAACCTACCTAGCCATTACAAGCCTATAAATATTCCCCCATTTGCAAGAGAGAAGAAGGGGCAAATGGAGAGAGAAAAAGCTTGGAAAAATTGAGAGGAGAGCCACCAAGGTATTTTCTCTCAACCAAAGCAACCAGAGAGGTCCAGGAGCAAAGAGGAAGCTCAGGGAGGAGAAAATCCCAGTTTCAGGCCACCTCTGGCGAGCTCCGGTGATCTCCGGCGACCTCCGACCATTATCTCCACTGTCCACTCAGGTATGCCCTCCACTGACCATAATTTTCTTCAGAAATGGTCTCCTAGGTCTTCCTCCTTTTTCCCCAAGCGATTCCAGTAGAACCAGATGGTTTCCCTGGCCAGAATCAAAGTTCCAGGGGTCATCAGAGTCATTTTCCAGTGACATAGGTGGGGCCCCATTCTTGCTCCTGGATAATGGAAATTCTTCCACTTCGCTCTCCCAAGCTTCTAGCAACCCTGGAGCATTGCGCTGCAGCCACCAAGGTCACCTTGTTTCTCGACGCCGTCGTCTGAGTCGAGTCGACGGGGAGGGGTGGGCAACAGCCCTGAACCATCGAGCACCTCATCGGAGCCGTCAAATCTTTCCCCTTCCACTCTTCATGCTTCTAGTAGGGCCTGATGCGTGATCAAGCATTGGGATGTTCTGGAAGGGCATCCCAGGCGGTTGTCGATGGCGGAGTTCCGTCGTCGGCAGTGGTCATATCTCTTTTCTTTAAAAAAAGAAATAACAATTAGTTTTCTTTTAAAAAACTTCTGATCTTTTCTTTTCCTTGCAAGTAGGTCCTTAGCTCTTGCATTAAGGTCCCTGCATGTAACGCCTCGATCTCGGGCATGCCACTAAATCACAGTATCATAAGCATAATTACACTAATTACAGAAACAATAAATAACTATAACTAAGGCTCACCTTCAGGATCTCAATGTGCGACTAGAAGCTCCAACTTCTGTACCGGGGCTCGACTACACCAAACTACACCTGAAAAGAAACAAGCACGCGTGAGTGACATCTAAGTCACCCAATACGCACCCCAAACACACAAAACCACAGCAATCTCTGTAAAACTGATAAAACTCAACTTTTTTTTTTCAAAGTCTAATTTTCTTTTAAAAAAGATCCACTTTTCCTTTCTGAAACCTCATTCACTTTTGTTCTGTTTGAAATCACTTAGGATCTTGAGCCCATGTCCAAACTCTTATCAAAACCCATCTTTCTTTTTCAAAATATTTGGAAATTCATTCCAAAATGCATTCTTTTTCAGAAACTCACATTTTTCATTTCCTTTCAAAAATATCTAGAAATCATTTTCCAAAACATGCCCTTTTCCATACTTGGGATTTCTTCCCAAAATTGAAATCACTTTCAAAATTCATATTTCTGACCAGATCCAGCCTAAAACACAATGCCTCGCAGGGCTTAAACCAAAAACACAATCATTGGCTGGTAAATGGTTAAAAACCATAATTCTTATTCCTTTCTAGGATTCTAGGACCATTCATAAGTCTGATCCCGGACAAACCACATTTCTTTCCATTTTACATTTTCACTTTTCTTTATTGATGTTTCCTTGATCAAGGGTGTAGACACCCTAGTTTTGTAGGTCTACAGGCTGGAATTGTGGTAGCTGGGATTTTAATGACAAATGATCTCAAACCTTGGTTTAGTCCCAGAGACAGAGAACGCCAAACCAAACAGTAAATGGTTTGAGCCGTGATCCAAGCCCATGTAGGCGCACCTCTCTAGCGCACCTGTCTGGCACACCAGACAGGCGCACTTCACTGGCGCACATATCTGGCGCACCAGACAGGTGCACCTCTTAGGCGCACCATGCAGCCGCACTGGACATATGCACCTGGCCAGTTCCCTCATCACAACCATCGGTCACTGTCGATGCTAGGGCAGGCAGCGGGGTGCATGGGGGACAACAAGGTTATTACAAGTGGTTAGTCTATTAGGAGGTTTCTTAGTTTGTTACAGAGTTGGTTACTTGTTAGGATTTTGTTGAGTTTGTTATAGGTTGTTATAGCCGTCAGAGCTTCACCTATAAACGGAGCAGCAGAGATAGAGGTTGAGGAGGCCTTCTTTTGGGGAGAGAAAAATAGAGAATTCCAGAGCAAGGGAGAATTCCAAAGAGAGAGAGGGACTCACAAAGGTGAGAAGTGGAGAATTCAGGCCACTTCCAGCGAGCTGCAGAGGAGACGTGTGTCGTCAGGCCAGGTACGTCCTCCTCCAACATCATTTAGCTTCGAATTCAGTTTCCTAGAGCTTCCTTGGTCTTTCTGGATCGTTTCCAATCAAGCTAGAGGCCTCCTCTTGTCGGAATAGCTCCCCGGACCTCGCCGTCGCCATTTTTCGGCGATATAGGTGGTGGTGCTGATCCAAGGCTTGTCCCTGGTCCTAGAACTCTAGGTCTACCTCTCCTAGCCTACCTCTTGCTTTTCCACCCCTCCAATTCCCATTCCAATCGCTGTGGAGGTCTCCACTAGAGGATCACTGGAATCGCAACATTCCACCGTCGTCGGAAAAGATGATCGGAGCTAGACAGGAATGCAAGCCTTCAACCACTCTGTGCCACTCCGAGCCTCCAGAAAGCTTCCATGGAATGCCCCCAGTACTCCGGAGCCTTCAGATCCACACCACGACCTCTGGAACATGCCCACGACCTCGCTCATCGGAGGAAAAGACATCGATGGCAGGCAGAGCTCCCCTCCGCGTCATCATCTACCATACTCGCTTCTGGAAGAAGAAAAATGCTCCTCTGGATGCCCCAAAGCCTCCACGACCTCTGGATCGCCGTGCCGTAGCTCCAGTAGTCTCCCTTCTTCCTCGACGGCGAGGTAGGTGGGAGGCCCACTCCCGCCGTTGGAACCTCGATTCAGGCCGTTGGATCTTCTCCCCTCTTCTTCTTCTTGCTTCCCATGGGGTGAGATCAAACCACAGGAAAGCCTCTGATTGCCTATCTGGCGGTCGTCAACGGTGGAACTCCATCGTCGAAGGCCGCCGTTGTCATTTTCTTTTAAAAAATTAAAAAACATTTTTATTTTAATAAACTTCTGAAATTTTTGATCTGTTACACTTAGGTCCTTTTCTTTATTGCAAATAGATCATTTTCTTACATTTAGGTTTTGAATCATTTTTCATAAATCGTTTGAATAAAGTTTTAACTGAAAATATTGCATTATGCCCCCTAAGTATTCAAAATAATGTTCTCCAAGTTTAAAAGTTTAATAAAAACCCTCAAAGGAGTTTTCTATGCATTTTAATCCAATGTTTTTGCATTGAAGACCCTGAATTTCTTTGAAAGCTTTCAGAATGCATATTTCTTTGGGTAAATTGCATTTTAACCCTTGAACTTTATTGAAACTCTCCAGAATGTATATTTTACTGAATAAATTGCATTTAAACCCCTAAACTTCACATAAACACTTCTGAATGCATTGTTTTTCTAGTTAAATTGCATTTTAGCCCCCACACTTTACAGATTTACATTGAATGCCTGTTTTCTAGGGTAAATTTACTGAATTGCCCCTGAAACCTCCATGAATCTTTTTCTTGCATATTTTAACCTGAATTTCCATTGAATTGCTTTAAATGCATGTTTTAATGGCAGAATTGCATTTTAAACCTTAGAAAACATCATATTTGCACATTTGACCCTAGATTTCTTCATAATTACACAAAATGTGTTTTCCTATGATTTGAGCTTTAGAATTTCAGTTTTTATTCAGAATTTGGTTTTTTTGCACAAAGGCCCCTGGAATTCGTATTTTTACACTTACACAAGCATTTTGCACATTTTGTCGCAATTTTCTTGCCTTTTCTTTGTGCACGCTTTTCCAACTCTTTTCGAGCTTAGTTTTCTCGTCGTCTCCTAGATTCTTTTCAATTTTCGCATCTTTAGATTTGATTTGGCTTTTCATCACCCGAGGGTGTATAGTAAAAGGCTTAACAAAGCCGACATGGTCCTGAAAGGAGGATTATTTTCCCCAATTTGATTTTCTCAGATTTATCCAAATTTCTACTGATTTGGGAGACAATTTCTGAGAATTTCTCGACATTCACGATTTTCCTCATCGCCCAAGGACATACAATAAAGCGGCATTCTCAATGCCTACATTTGACCCTTAGATTAACTTTTTCCCTTTATTTCATTTTTCTCTTTGATTTGGCATCTTTTCTAGTCATCATAAGCATACGCATTTAGAATAGGCAAGCACACACCCATTAGACCATTGACAAGTAGGAAACCTAGAAAGACTGAGTTTTCTCAGGCACATGGGGGTGCCTAACCCCTTCCCCATGTGTAACCAGAATCCTTATCCTTTCTTTGGCCTGCATTCATTTGTGCATTATATCCATTAGGCATAGAGCACACATGTTTTCTGCATCATGTTTGCTTCTTGATTGTCTGGTGTGCTTGGTTTTCCTCGTCTATCCATTAAAAGACTAGGTGTCGACTCCTTTTCTTATCCTTTCTTATCCTTCCTTGGTGTTTCCGAGTCTAGTCTTCTTCTCTGGATTCACCATCTTTGTTGTGACCGTATCAAAGCTCCTCGAGTGCTTCCACGCACCCGATAGGGAAGAGCCGTGCAGTGTTCCACTGGCATGGTCACAGGAACTGGCGACTCCGCTGGGGATAACCAGATTCTAGCTTTCATTCTAGTTTCCTTACTTGTCTTTGGTTTGCTTACTTCATGTTTTGCTTGCTTGTTCTATTTGCTTGTATATATTTGATTGAACATGCCTTTTGTGTCTTTTTACATTAATTGCTATGCCACCGCACATGCACATGACTTAATTCATGCTTTGTTTGTCGATACTTGCTTCTATTCACCTACTTGTGAGCACCACACCAACACATGCCATGTTCATGCCTTTTGTCTGACTTGTTGGATGCCATGCTTGTGTGTTTTTTTCCATTTATTTGAATTTGCCATGATTAGGAGAGTAGGGACATGTTTGCCTCCCCATCTGGTTAAAATAAAACACACAAACTCAGATGAACAAGTAATAAGGCATAACTAGAGACAAGTGCTCACAAATCCCTACGGTTTAATAAAACACAAGTAAAAGACACAATAGCATATCGCATGATTGATCATATAGGGCATGCATCTTCTCTTCTCGATGACCCATAGTTTACGAAGGACAATTCTAGTAGCTTGTTCTATAGCTTTGGCGTAGGACGTGTTGCTAGTCTGTCCCCCCTTGTTTGGGGTCGTGTCGGTGCTAGTAAATGGTACAGCTCCATGCTACTATAGGAGACGAGGCCACCAACACACCACCCGTTCACTGCCTACGCTTTGGCCAGGATTTAGAACGGGGACCTACTTTTCTGACTAGAGTCGAAACCCAAACCCATGAGTGTGTCCCATATGGTTCGATCCATGTGGGACATGTATGGTGAGAGATAGCATGTTAGTAGCATTCATATGCATGTGTGCCATTCATGCCACCCTAACAAAGAATTGCATAGCTAACTTGCTTCTTTTGTTGTCTTCTCTTCATTTCTTCACTAACACATTAGATTCTTTTCCTTTGCTAGGTATAGAGTTCTGTGTGTGAGTTCCTAGGTTTGAGCTTGGGAGTTTCTTTCTGTAACCACAATCTTGAGGCGTTGTTCTCGACTGTCTTTCCTTGAGCTATTCGTCACTTTTGACGATAACACCTCATAGGCGTCGTCCTTTCACTTGCAATCATAGCCTTATCCTTACCCATTCGTGGTTTGCTATGGCCCAGTGAGCTTCTGAGATTGTTACACTAGCTGCCTTGGAGGGGATTCCTGTTTCTGCCCCCTCCCTCTTTCACTTTGTCATCAGCCATTCCACCTTCACTCCACGATAGCCACATTCGAGCGCCTAGAGTTCCTTGTCTACCAGTTTTGGGACACTAGCAGACCCTCATTAGTCTGGAACCCGCGGCTGAGCGGATTACTATGAATACCACCAGGGCATCTAATCTGATGATGCCCTATCCTTCAATTGACCCTCTTTCACTGGACACTCAACTGGTTGCGATTGCCTCATCAGTAGGAATCCGACCTGCAGCATCTTTGAGTATCCAGCCCCCTTTGACATCTCTGCCGCTTGATCTTCCAACCCTCGGTACTGCTACCGACGGTTCTACCACCATACAATCTCAGCAACTTCTGGCCCTTGCACAAAGGTTGCAAAACATGGCCTTCTCTTTGGATCCCACTCTGCTTGCGCCTGTCTGTCCCATTCCTGAGGATCCTGCTCCGCTTACTCAGGCACTTCATGTTACATTAGTGACACCACCGCTGCAGCCGTCACTACAGATTCCCGTTGTCCTGATGACAGGCGTTGTTACTCTACCAGTAGCATCACTACCACAACATGAACAATATATTCCTCCCACCGCTGATGGTCAGCCTTTTGGGCTGGCGGGAGTACACTAGCCTACAAACCTGACCATCCTGGTTCAGCAACTGTTGCTCCCACACACAACAACATGCCCCACACAGCATAACATCCCTACTACCATGCATCACGTACAAGCTTCTGCATGCACACCACCATAAGTAGCGCACATGCACGGGTACGTTGGTCATCACGCCACGGCACTTGGTGGCGAGGTGATAGATCTGGAGGAGCACACGGGTGCTATAGACACAGCGTACGCGGGACCCTCCCCGGCTGCACACTCAATGTCAGCAGTAGCCCCCAATGCACTTTTCGCTAGGATGAATGACCTGGAGAAAGCTCTACGTCAAGTGCAGGTGGGGACCGCCAGTCTTTCTCCTTCTGGGACCTCCACTATTTCCCAAAGGCAGTACTCCCACCGAACCTCCATATCCCAAAAATTGAGAAATACAATGGAAAAGGCTGCCCAATTTCACATCTTCGGGCGTACTATGGCGATCTCACTTAGCTATAGGCTGACGAGAGGCTTCTCATTCGCCTCTTCCAGAAAAGCCTTACAGGTCCAGCTCTAAAATGGTTCACATCACTGGATATGTCCACCATAAGGACCTGGAATGATCTAAGCCAAGCTTTTCTGGAGTAGTACTCCTTTAACCTCGACATGGTCCCAAAGCGTGAGGACTTGGTCACCACCAAGCAGAAACCCCACTAGCCGTTCGGGGAGTACATCGGGCGTTGGCGAGCCCTCGCTTCACAAATGCGCGATAGACCTTCTGACAAAGAGTCTATCGAAATAATAATTCGAGGGGCGCAACAAACCATTGGAGCTCTGCTTAGCATCCAACCTATTACCACCTTTGCATCCCTTACCAGAGCTGCCACCTGTGTAGAGAGCTCGCTAAATAGCAGAAGCTTCCCCGCGTTAGCAACATTCACAAAGAAAACCATAGCTACCGGTGGAACAGGTAACAGCAACGGTGGTAGCAATGGATCCAGCACTGGCTACGGGCAGAAGAAGGACTCTACTAAGAATGTTGTGGCATACGTAGGGGCTCCTGTTATGCCAGCCAATGTGGTGAGCTTGCCAGCTCAGAATCAGGTTGTTTACTCTCCTGCACCTAAAGCACCACACACATCACAAATCACTACCACCACCGAACCGGTCTACCAGCTCGCACCGGCAAGGCAAGGGCGCTACCCAGGGTCAAAACGACCACCATGCTCTGAGAGGGACTACACTCCTCTGGTCGAGTCGCTAAGTGTCATACTTCCCAAGCTAGCATCATTATTGAAGCTTCCAGAAATCCGCCTACCGCAAAACCCACTTCCACCGTGGTATAAAGCGGATTTATTTTGCAGCTTCCATAGAACCGCAGGGCATTCTACGGATAACTGCAATACACTCCGGAATGAAATTCAAAGCCTGATTAACCGAATGGTCATCAGTATTCACACACAGGAGGCAGAGTCCAGGCCTGCTGCATAGACACCACATTCATTTGCATCGACATCTAGCAACATGGTCTACCAGCCTTTGCCTGAGCATACGCTAGGAACCTCGGGAGTCTTTTTCCTTTCTTCGGGTGGGGTTGAATCTTTTGATCCTTCCCTCCTCATCCACAATGTTTCAAAATCACTCTCCTATCAGCTGAGTCAATCCTTCATTGAAGCTACAAGCTCTGTAGTCAACATGATCCAGTTAACTACTCGACCGAGGCGCATGGCTACCAGACCTACCATGCAATCCACCACACCAACAATTAGCCTACTAGCCAAACCGAGGCTTGACCAAACCCACCAAGTGCCAACACCTACTCTGCCAGTTTTAGCCCCAGTGGAATTAAGGGCCCATGCTCCTGTGGTCATCAATTTGACACAGGATACTCACCGCATGCCATATAGCTATAGCACAGAAATGTGTGTTGAGGTAACACGGTCGGGAAGGGCATACAAGGCCCCAATCTTAGCAAACAAAACCAGTCAGCCTGTGACTTCATCCACTCAAGCAAGAACCCATATTCCCAATCCAATCCCTAAAGAGATAGTCACAAGAGCTAACTCCACTCCCAAAGTTGACCCACCGATAGCCGATATTACTGCCTAGTTGAAAAAGATCAAAGCAGACATATCCATCTGCGATTTAATCCATACTTTAGCCGAGCATAAAGAGGCATTTCTTAGGGTCTTTCAAGCCACCCATGTTTCCTCAACCATACAACCTTCAGCCCTGGAGAACATGGTAGGGATGATAGCCGCGCCAGAGGTCATTTCTTTCTCTAGTTCCGAGCTTCCTCCAGTAGGGACTAGTCATAACTAGCCCCTATTCATCACGGTGCTTAGCATTCCTCTCACTCTGGTAGATAATGGCGCCAGTTTGAATGCCATCCCCTTGCGAACCGCAAGTCAGGTCGGCTTTAAATCGGAGGACATTACTCCTACAATGGAAGGAATGACGACTTTTGACAACACGCACCATGATGCCATAGGGATCTTGATCATTCCCTTAGTCATTGGTCCTGCTCGTTTTAAGGTCGAGTTCTATGTCATCGACCTCGAACCATCTTTCAATCTTCTGCTTGGGCACCCTTGGCTCCACAAGCATAAAGTTATCCCCTCGACCCTTCATCGTATGATTAAGTTCCACTAGAACAACGACGTTGTCGTTGTGATGGAGGAAAATCTTGAAAAGGAGAGGGTTGAGGCAGTCTCTTTAGTCTCGCTCTATACTGTCCATTTTGACTCCAGACCTTCTGATGTGCTCTACCGTGTCGACCGTTTTGAACCGGTCAATTTTATTCCGATTCTCGAGCGTGCCAGCCATTTGGCCGCTTTTGGCAACCCCTTTTCGATGGTCGAGAATATATGTCAGAGATGGGGATATGAGAAGGGAGCACCTCTCGGGCGAAATGACCAAGGAATCGTAGAACCAATTGCCGCGGTGAGAAGACGCAAGTTTGAAGGACTGGGATATGAGCAGAAGCCACAAGACGAATACGCAAGCGTCGTAAGTTCCAAAGGCTCGTTATTCCGTGAGATTTAAATAATTTTGTCAGTGCGGGATTGTTGGATCCCAATCGGAGTTTGATGCTTGCAGAGCCTGAGCTAGACAAACCGGTTGGTGGGCCCTAGTGGGTATGTGTAGAGGATTACTATTCAGAAGAGGAAGTTATGGACTTTGGAATGGGTTCAATATCATCCATGTCCCCAGGGATAGCTATGCTAGCGTTACTGCCTCTAGAGTCAGCAGAGGGTCTGTCTAACAATCTGGTTGTAGTTTGGGATGCAGCAAGGGCAGAATCAGCAGCAGCAGCTTCAGAGCGATAGTCAGTTTTGAAGGGGTTGCAGCCAGGGTAGTCAGAATCAGTGCTTGAGGTGTTGAGAAATACCAGCGCATATTATGTCGATTTCGCTTCCGATGAAGAGGAAAGAGATGCCATGGTAGCTCATGTGGATAACATGCTCAGCGATCTAGAAGTTTTATTTCAAGAGTAGTTATCAGTACTTGCCGATGATGCACAAAATGAGCTTAGGCGCAAGAAAGGAAAGGCAGTAATGATCGAGGACACAGAGGAACAGACAGTTGCACAGGGTCAGTCTGCCATCATGACCCTAGAGGAGAATAAATCTTTAAACCCTAGACCAGAGGAGTTTATCTCCTATTAGCCGGGAGGTGAGTCTAGGTGGTACTATCAGACGTGGCCCCACTTGAGCAGTGGGGTCCAAAAAAAAAAAGATCTTCAGCTAGGCTCAGGAGGGAACTCAGGTGGCAGCACACACATCCGTCAGACAAAGGACAACTGCCCACCTATTGCACATGTTGTACAGAGACAGCATGATAATAGAAGCTTTTGTTTACCAAAAGTGAAACAGTCGGACATAAGTTCGGAAATAGCAGAACCAGAAATCATTAGGGGTGCATATAAGAAAACTAGGGTTACACTGACCATTCTAAAGTAGTATCACGGGCAGAATGCTGAGAAAGTGTGCACCTTTGAAGACACAGACCCATTGTGCCAGCAAGAAGTCCTTCCTGAACTCATTGCATATGGAGAAGAGGAAGATGTAGAGGTGGAAGAGGAGAGTCATGATGCGCTAGAATTCCAGCCTTACGATGACGATCCCAAAGGCCCAAACCAGCTTGTAGAAGAAGAGACAGAGACTGTGAATATTGGCACCAATGAAGATGTCAATGAAGTGCAGATAAGCGCCAGACTCCCAGCACAGGCCTGAGCAGAACTTGTTGGGCTTCTCCGAGAATATGCAGATATCTTTGCCTGGAGTTACGATGACATGGTTGGACTGGACGTCGAGGTAGTTGTACATACACTACCGCTTAAGCCTGATGTCAAGCCTGTCAAATAGAAACTGCGCAGATGGCGACCATAGTGGCTCTTGAAATTGAAGGAGGAAATAATGAAGCAGCACAAAGTTAACTTCCTGAAGGTCGTCCTTTACCTGGAATAGTTAGCGAATGTGGTTCTGGTACCCAAGAAAGATGGTCGGGTCTGAATGTGTATTGACTACAGAGACCTAAACAAAGCTATCCCAAAGGATGATTTAGCACTCCCACACATTGATGTATTGGTAGACAACACTGTAGGACATAAAATGTTGTCATTCATGGATGGATTTTCCAGATATAATCAAATCCGAATGGCAAAAGAGGAGATAGAGAAAACGTCCTTTATTACCCCATAGGGAGTGTTCTGCTACAGAGTTATGCCCTTTGGGCTCAAGAATGCTGGGGCCATATATCAAAGGGCAATGACAGCTTTATTCCACAATCTCATGCACCAAGACATTGAGGTTTATGTAGATGATATGATTGCTAAGTCGAAGGAGCCTGAAGAACACATTGCTTGTTTGAGGAAGCTCTTTAACCGCCTGAGAAAGTTTAAACTGCGATTGAACCCTAACAAATGTGTATTTGGTGTGTCATCTGGCAAACTGCTGGGGTACATCATTAGCCAAAGGGGAGTCAAAGTATATCTGAGCAAGGCTAAAGCCCTCATTGAGATGCCTCCCCCCACGATAGAGGATGAAGTCCGAGGGTTGTTGGGGTGGTTGTAGTGTATCAACTGATTTATCGCTCAATTAACACCAATTTGCGAGCCAATTTTCTAGCTCCTGAGGAAGAACGCACATATCCGCTGGAGTGAGGAGTGCCAAGAAGCATTTGACAAAATCAAGAAACTCTTGGCAAGACCACCAGTCTTAGTTCCTCCGACACCAGGGCGTCCTCTATTTCTCTACTTGTCAGTGACACAACATTCAATGGGCGCAGTATTGGGTCAGCATGATGAGACAAGTCGCAAGGAGAGGGCTATTTATTATCTGAGGAAAAAGTTCAATGATCGTGAAGTTAAATACACCGCAATCGAGAAAGTTTGCTTGTCCCTCGTTTAGGCCACACAGTGCTTAAGGCACTATATGATGGCATATCTAGTTCTATTACTGTGCCGACATGATCCAATGAAATACCTGTTTCAGATGCCAGCACTGGTGGTTAGATGTGTCAAGTGGCAAGTGTTGTTATCTCAGTTTGACATCACCTTTGTCACTCAG
The DNA here is from genome assembly GCA_024699735.1 of Posidonia australis. Lineage (NCBI taxonomy): Eukaryota > Viridiplantae > Streptophyta > Magnoliopsida > Alismatales > Posidoniaceae > Posidonia > Posidonia australis. The sequence goes on from JAMKQA010016805.1 coordinate 31,480, forward strand.
AAGTCGATGAAGGGACAGGCCATGGCAGTTCACTTAGCAGACTTTCCATTGCCAAAGTACCGACCGCTGTAGACTCAGTTTCCTGATGAGGATATATTGTTCTCCATGGAAGAAGAGGAGCCAGTAGTACCTCAAGATAAAGGTCAGTGGCAGCTCTACATTGATGGCATAATTAACAGGAGAGGCATGGGTATCGGTGCAGTGTTGGAAACACCACAAGGATAGATGACCCTGCTTGCTCGAAAGCTGACCTTTGTGTGCACCAATAATGTGGCAGAGTACGAGGCATGTATTCTCGACTTGTAGGCAGCATTAGAGCATGGTGCACAGAAATTACATGTGCATGGTGATGCCATGTTGGTTATTTCTCAAGTAAATGGCAACTAGAGAACCAAAGATCTAAAATTGGTTCCATACCACAATCATCTCTTGAAGGTGATGACCAAGTTTGAGGAGATACACTTTTCCTTTATGAACAGGGCCAAGAATGCTTACGTAGATGCACTGGCCACTCTTGCATCCTGGTTGTCCATAGGATGACACAGTAAAGGTGTTAGTAGCCTACACGAACCAATCGACACACAACATGAGCATAGAAGAAGTGGATTCCACAGCAGAACTCCCTTGGTATCATGACATCAAAACTTACTTGGAAACTGGGAATCACCATCTAGACGCATCGGCGACAGACAGAAAGACTATGGTCCGACTGGCCTCAAAATATGTGCTCGGAGCGGGCCACTAATATAGGAGATCTTACAATCAGATGCTTCTGCACTGTCTTGATAAAAAGGAGGCCGATATAGTTCTGTTGCAAGTACTTGCTAGGACATGCGGGCCTCACATGAATGGGGTATTATTGGCCAAGAAAATAATGTTACAGGGTTATTTCTGGTCAACCATGGAGACAGATTGTTGTCAGTTTGTGTGGAGATGTCATAATTGTCAAGTCCATGGTAATTTTATTCATGCACCACCACAGCAGCTTCACAGCATGTCGTCACCCTGGCCTTTCTCTACATGGGGAATAGACGTCATCGGAGCTATCCACCCAGCAGCTTCTAATGGACATCAGTACATCTTAGTGGCAACTGATTATTTTACAAAATGGGTGGAGGCAGCTTCTTACAAGACAGTGACTGCCTCCGTGACAGAGAAGTTCATCAAGAACAACATCATCACCCGATACAAGGTGCCGTATTCCATCGTTTTCGATAATGGGACAAATTTCACAGCCAAAAAGGTTGAGGATTTCCTACAGGAGTTCCATATCAGGCATCACAAATCCTCCTCGTACCATCCGCAGATGAATGGTGCAATAGAATCCATCAATAAGAATTTAACTAGGATTCTTAAAAAGATGGTGGAGACGTATAAGGACTGGCATGACAAGCTCCCATATGCTCTGTGGGCTTATAGAACATCAATCAGGACCTCAACAGGACCGACTCCATATTCTCTAGTGTATGGTATGGAGGCAGTCCTACCAATAGAAGTGGAGATACCATCGCTCAGAGTCCTGAAAGAAGCAGAGCAAGAGGTGGTGGAGTGGATTGAGGACCGCCTCGTTCAATTGAACATGATAGAAGAGCATCGACTACAAGCTATGCATCACGCACAATGCTATCAGAAGCGCATGGTCAAAACCTATCAGAAGAAGGTCCGACCAAGAAGCTTTTTGCTAGGGGACCTGGTCTTGAGAGTAATACATCTCCCTGATAGACGTGGCAAGTTCAAGCCCAACTGGTGTGGACCATTCGTGGTTAGACAAGTCTACTCCGGAGGGGCTGTCATCCTCGAGGACATGGATTTCACCGAACAGTCATAGTCAGTTAATTCATGCTACCTGAAAAAGTACTTTCAGTGATCATAAACAATGTGTCCTTACCCTGCGACACTAACAATTTCCTTCATGCATACATGAGGTCATGATCTTCTTACATCCATGTTGCTCTACATCACAACACATACTAACCCTCATTCAGTATACGCATATATAGGATGACATTTGTTTTCATCATCACATGCATGGATCTTAGCCCAATGATGATAGGCGAAATAAGCTTGCCAATGTGGGGAATGTGTAGCACCTCCTCAGGTAGATACTATTAAGGAACTTAGGGAGTGAGGGAGCTACCTTTCATTATGAATTGGGTAAAGCATCCAAGCTCCTCATGGCCCTGCACCTCCCAAAGGGAGATAAAATGTTAGAGGCGAGAGTGAGAGTGCGAGAAATAAAACAAAAATATATATCTGAAAAAGGGCATAAAAGAATAAGAAGACAGAAGTCACAGATAGAAGTCGGCCCTAAAGAGAAAGGCATAGTGGGTAGCTCTGTCCCTCCAATTTATCTTGGAGAGGAGTCAGAGTGAACACCTGGAAGACATGTTACAAAAGGGCCTAGCCAACCCTTTAAATAGCAGCAGCACCCCACCATTCCTATCCGGATGGAGGGATTCAAGCCATCTCCTTTCCTTTTCTAGACTACCAGACGGAGTCTAGATGTTCCTTTCCCTGGTTCGATCCGGACGGACGAACCTCGGAACCCTTTCGCCTTCGAATTCCTATCCAAATGGACGGATTCAAGGCATCTCCATTTCTTTCTTCTAAACTACTGGACAGGGTCTAGATGTTCCTATCCCTAGTTCTATCCGGACAAGCGAACCTTGGAACCCTATCGCCTTCGAATTCCTATCCGAACGAACGGATTCAAGGCATCTCCATTTTTTTCTAGACTACCGAACAAAGTCTCGATGTTCCATTCCCTAGTTCGATCCAAACAAACAAACCTCTGAACCCTTTCGCCTTCGAATTCCTATCCAGACGGACGGATTCAAGGCATCTCCTTTTCTTTTCTAGACTACTGGACGGAGTCTAGATGTTCCTTTCCCTAGTTCGATCTGGACGGACGAACCTTGGAACCCTTTCGCCTTCGAATTCCTAACCAGACAGACAGATTCAAGGCATCTCTTTTTATTTTCTAGACTACCGAACAGAGTCTGGATGTTCCATTCCAAGGTTCGATCCGGACGAACGAACCTCGGAACCCTTTTGCCTTCTAATTCCTATCCGGACGGACGGTTCACGACATCTCCTTTTCTTTCTTCTAGACTACCGGACGGAGTCTAGATGTTTCTTTCCCTGGTTCAATTTGGACGGACGAACCAAGGAACCCTTTCACCTTCGAATTTTTATCCGTACGGACGGATTCAAGACATCTCCTGTTCTTTCTTCTAAACTACCAGACGGAGTCTAGATGTTCCTTTCCCTGGTTCGATTCGGACGAACGAACCTCGGAACCCTTTCTCCTTCGAATTCCTATCCGGATGGACGAATTCAAGGCATCTCCTTTTCTTTTCTAGACTACCAGACGGAGTCTAGATGTTCCTTTCCCTGGTTCGATCCAGACGAACGAACCTCGGAACCCTTTCACCTTTGAATTTCTATCCAAACGGATGGATTCAAGGCATCTCCTTTTCTTTCTTCTAGACTATCGGACAGAGTCTAGATGTTCCATTCCCTATTTCAATCCGGACGGAAGAACCTCCGAACCCTTTCGCCTTCGAATTCCTATCCGGACGAACGGATTCAAGGCATCTCCTTTTTTTTCTAGACTACCGGACGGAGTCTAGATGTTCCATTCCCTAGTTCGATCCAAACAGACAAACCTCTGAACCCTTTCGCCTTCGAGTTCCTATCCAGACGGACGGATTCAAGTCATCTCCTTTTCTGTCTAGACTACCGAATGGAGTCTAGATGTTCCTTTCCCTGGTTCGATCCGGACGGACGAACCATAGAACCCTTTTGCCTTCGAATTCCTAACCGGATGGACGGATTCAAGGTATCTCCTTTCCTTTTCTAGACTACCAGACGAAGTCTAGATGTTCCTTTCCCTGGTTCAATCCTGACAGACGAACCTCAGAACCCTTTCACCTTCTAATTCTTATCCGGACAGACGGTTCAAGGCATCTCCTTTTCTTTCTTCTAGACTATCGGACAGAGTCTAGATGTTCCTTTCCCTGGTTCAATTTGGACGGACGAACCTCGGAACCCTTGTGCCTTTGAATTCCTATCCGTACGAACGGATTCAAGGCATCTCCGGTTCTTTCTTCTAGGCTACCAGACGGAGTCTAGGTGTTCGTTTCCCTGGTTCGATCTGGACGAAAGAACCTCGGAACCCTTTCACCTTCGAATTCCTATCCGAACGGACGGATTCAAGGCATCTCTTTTTCTTTCTTCTAGACTACCAGACAGAGTCTAGATGTTCCTTTCCCTAGTTCTATGTGGACGGAAGTACCTCGAAACCCTTTCACCTTCGAATTCCATCCGGATGAATGGATTCAAGGCATCACCTTTTTTTTCTAGACTACCAAACAGAGTCTAGATGTTCCATTCCCTAGTTCGATCCAAACAGACAAACCTCTGAATCCTTTCGCCTTCGAATTCCAATCCGGACGGACGGATTCAAGGCATCTCCTTTTATTTTCTAGACTACTGGACGGAGTCTAGATGTTCCGTTCCTTAGTTCGACCTGGACGGACGAACCTCGAAACCCTTTCGGCTTCGAATTCCTATCCGGACAGGCAAATTCAAGGCATCTCCTTTTCTTTTCTAGACTACCGGACAGTATCTAGATGTTCCTTTCCTTGGTTCGATCCAGACGGACGAACCTCGGAACCCTTTCGCCTTCTAATTCCTATCCGGAAGGACGGTTCAAGGGATCTCCTTTTCTTTCTTCTAGACTACCGGACGGAGTCTCGATGTTCCTTTCCCTGTTTCAATTTGGACGAATGAACCTTGGAACCCTTTCGCCTTCGAATTCCTATCCGTACGGACGGATTCATGGCATCTCCTGTTCTTTCTTCAAGGCTACCGGACGGAGTCTAGATGTTCCTTTCCCTGGTCCGATCCGGACGGACGAACCTTAGAACCCTTTCGCCTTCAAAATTCTATCCAGATGGACGGATTCAAGGCATCTCCTTTTCTTTTCTAGACTACCAGACGGAGATGGCACCGAGATTCGTCCGCCCGGAACGAATCTGGGATGGGACAATCTAGACCTCGCCCGAGGCCTAGACAAAGCTGGAAATATGTGGGACCTGTCCTTCATGGATCAAGTCCGACAAGGATAGCACCGAGATTCGTCCACCCGGAGCGAATCAGGGATGGGACAATCTAGACCTCGCCCGAGGCCTAGACAAAGCTGGACATATGTGGGACTTGTCCTTCATGGATCAAGTCCGACAAG
>JAMKQA010016806.1:0-16377 GCA_024699735.1 Posidonia australis
CATTTCCCCTTTTGTACTAGTTTTTTAGTTTTTTGCACATTTTATGCTTTTATAACTTTCAACTTCTTGTTTTGCATCTGAAAGTTTCAGTTTGCTAGTGCAGGTGTACTGTATTTCAAAGTTGGTTACTATTCCATCATTAATGAGAGCTGTTGTTCCTGTTTGGCAAAGCTTAAAATTAATCAGCAAACAGAGGTCACTAAAACTTTTAGTTCTTAGTGGAGAAATTTTGTCAATATCTTTGTGGAAAATACTATATGATCTACAACCTGAGACCATTATCTTGAACCTGTATGGTACCATAGAGGTCAGCAAAGTATATCTTTTTGCAGGTCTGTGTCACATTTGTTTCTGTTTATTGGAACATGATATGACAACTTTTGACTTTGGAATATAATTATTCTTGTAAGGTATAACGCGAATAGGTATAGTGCCTAGCATAGGAGCAAAACAATGGAAAATATGATGCTTACTCAAATCACACCTGTGTTGGGCCAACGAAGGATGAGGAGGTAGCGGAGCACGAAGCAGCGGAGCACTGCGCACGGAAGCAGGAGCAGCGGAGCACGGAGCACTGCGCACGGAGGAGACCGTCGACAGGAGGGAGGAGGACGCGGCGCAGGAGGAGCACCGTCGACAGGCGGGAGGAGGATGCGGCGCAGGAGGAGACCGTCGACAGGCGGGAGGAGGACGCAGCGCAGGAGGAGGCGGCACTGCGCACGGAGGAGACCGTCGACAGGCGGGAGGAGGACACGGCGCAGGAGGAGCACTGTCGACACCGTCGACAGGCGGGAGGAGGACACGGCGCAGGAGGAGGCGGCACTGCGCACGGAGGAGACCGTCGACAGGCGGGAGGAGGACACGGCGCAGGAGGAGCACTGTCGACACCGTCGACAGGCGGGAGGAGAACGCAGTGCAGGAGGAGGCGGAAAATACGCGATTTTAGGTTAAGAAAGAAAGGGGCAGAACCTGCGTCGAGGTATTTTATACCTGAATTAGCGAGGACGCTAACGAGGATATTTCCTCGCTATCTAGTCGTTACATTTAAGCGAGGACATTTCCTCGCAAGCTCCCCGCTATATGTCCTCGTTAGATTATTACGAGGAAATGTCCTCGCTAAGTCCTCGCTGCCTGTCCTCGCAAAATCTAATTTTTCTTGTAGTGATGCACAGGATGGCTTCACCGTGGCAATGCAGAACGCCGTGGTCGGTCCTCAATGGACTGCATGTGGCCAGAGTTTGGTTGCCTGACCTCGGACTTTCCGATTCACTATGTGTGGTTTTGGCCATTGAGGGCCTTTGCTTGTGACTTTGGACTAGTAGAGCCCCTATTGTGGTTTTGACCTGTGTGGGCCTGGTTTGTGAGGGTTTAGAGAAATGGTTTGCGAAAGGAATTTAAAAGAAAGTTAATTATAGTTTTGTTTCCCGCGGTTTTTCTTGAGGTGCGTACTAAGTGACTCCTGTCACTCATACGTTTTCCTTGTGGTTTTGGTTTGCAGGTGCAGACATGTGGTTGATTTAGCATAATGCATATAGTCTGTAGTCTCGTAGCCGCACACACAAGTTCCTAGTAGTTTTATATCTTCTGTTTGGCTTTAATTTTCCCATAGTTTAAATTGTTTTAAATTATTGTGGAGAATTCGAGGCATGACAACACATCAAGAGATCTGGGTATATAAGTAGCTAGATTTGGGGTAATGACTTGGGGTGGATCGTTACACCAAGCATTTTGGATGTTGAGTGAGCATACATTCTAGATAAAAACAATGCAATCAATACATAAATGAACTATAACTGTGATAAACAAGCCGACTACCTCTTCTTGGTTAACAAAATGTTATTAGGAGAGGATAGGGGATGGCCCCAATTGGAAAGCAAAAGCACTAAAGACTACTATACGTAGAAAACTTTGCTTGGATGTGGGTAAGTCAAAAATCTATAGGATGAAGTAGAAAACAGTGACCTACTTTCTAGATGCTACAAAGAACAATACAGTAGATTGTGGGACTATTGCAATATTTTAGGGTGTAAGAATCCATGCTCTTTGCAAAGTTGAAGGTAGAGAGGCCATTGACAAATAGTTCACCTTTATTCCAAAGAATGTTTGTCTATTTCGATGCCATGAGGAAAGAAATGTCACACTGTAGGCCCTTTTTGTGTCTTGATGGTTACCATTTATATGTCTCATACAAAAGTTTTATTTTGAGTGTCATTGTCATGGATGCTAACAGCTAACTGTTTCCTGCTTGTCTTACTATTGTGGAAGTTAGGAATAAGTATAGTTGAGTATGATTCCTAACTAATGTTGTGAAGGCATACCATATACTAGAAGTAGGTTGGACACTCATGTTAGATAGACAAACGGTAACATATTGCAGTCCATTCTTGGTTTATAGCTTCATTCTTAATTTGATTTTTTACATGACACATTTATTGTTAGCTTTCAAGGCTTGCTTCAAGCAATCAATATTTCAGTTGGAGGTGCTGACATAGATATTGCCTATGTCATTGGCATGCAAATTTCATGAAAAAATTCAAAAGATAGATATACAAAGATGAATTTTGGGCTACAGTCAAGGCTTATAATGAGACTTCCTTTAAGGAGAAAATGAGTTACTTAAGAAATATCAAGTCAAATGGTGAAGTTGTGTTTCAATTCTTTGACATTATTCCACACTGTCATTGGGCTAGATATGTATTTAGCACCAAATCCAAGTGTGATCATGTTGAAAATAAAAATAGTTAAAGTTGGAATAATGCCATACAATAAGCTTTAGAGAAACCAATAATTAGTTTATTTGAACATCTCAAGAGAATATTGATGAGGAGAAATCAAGAAAAAAGAAATATTGATACAGTTCATTATTATGTTCCAATATAGTTGAAGGGTTAGAGAAAACTATATTTGATTTAAGGAAGTGTGGCATCTACTATGCTGGGGAACTTAAGTTCAAAATTAATTGTGTATATAAATCATATGAGGTTGATTTGCACCAATGAACTAATGGATATAGAAAGTGGGACCTCACAAGCATCTCATGCACATATGTAGGTTAATACATTGGGTTTACATTTTTTGTATTGGTATACACATTAAGGTCTCTTATTGTGTACATGTTATTTTCTTGTAGTTGCGATAATACTCTATATGAAGCACAAAATTGAGGACTATGTTAGTCCATATTACCACACCATCACAAACAACAAGGTGCATGAGCACTTGGTACTTCCTATGCTTGATATGAGTCAATGACCGAGCATCGAGTTTGAGCAAGTGCTGCCACCTTTCGTCAAGATGCAACAAGGAAGATTGAAGAAGAAGAGAAACAAGTCAAATGATGAAAAGCAACATCCAAACAATGTGAGGAGATTGAAGTCAGTGATGACATACTCAAAATGCAATCACCAAGGTCATAATTCTATGACTAGTAAATGGAAAAAAGGAGACCCCATGCAACCAAGGGTGAGGATTTAGAAGAGAGCCTTATCAAATGCAACAACTTCATCAAGTACAACACCACCATATTATAAGAATACGTCAACTTCATCAAGCATAGCATCACCATATTCTACAACACCACGTCTTCTGTAACACCTCATTTTATAAGAACAAGAGCTTCACAAAAAGCCCAGGCAAAGGATGTAGAGATTGTCTTCATGGAGGGACAAAGGATGTCGGGACATTCTAGGAATAACTCAAGCTTAATTATATCGAGGTCTATTGGGGAAAGATCTTAAATTCCAATAAGAATGGCTCAATGTAGAGCAAGCATGCCTCTAACAGCCCATTCAATATAAGATTCATGTGGTTAGGAGGCATGTTTAGATTCATTGAAATGATATGATTTCATCTATTAACACTTGATATGATATATTTTATTTCACAATGTTGTATGATCTTTGTCTACTATAGGGCTATTCAAGAAACTTGGGCTATTCAATTCAAATGAAAGTGTTGTCTTATGTTTAAAGCTTCCTAAGTGTCTAAAGTTACTTAATGCTTCCTGTTTTAGTTCTCTATACTAAGTTGTATGATTTAGTGCATTTTTAATGTTTCTTGAATGTTTAAAGCTTCTTGAATGGTTCAATTTTCATTTTTCAATCTATAATTCAGATACATAATTTTGTGTGATTAATTTGAATGCTAATGTAAATAGTTGATTCTTGAAATTTATTAAGCTACTTATGTGAGAGTGTTGTCTTATGTTTAAAGCTTCCTAAGTGTTTAAAGCTACTTAATGGTTCTTGATTTAGTTTTCCCTACTAAGTTGAATGATTTTGTCCATTTGTAATGCTTCTTGAATGTTTAAAGCTTCCTGAATTGTTGAGTTTTCTTTTTCCGATGATTGAATTGAATGCTAATGTAAATAGTTACTTCCTAAAATTTTGTAAGCTACTTATGTGAGAGTGTTGTCTTATGTTTAAAGCTTCATAAGTGTTTGAAGGTACTTATGCATTTTTAATACTACTTATGATTTCAATTTTCAATTTTCTATACTAAGTTGCATGATTTAGTGCATTTTTACTACTTCTTGAATGTTTAAAGCCTCCTGAATGGTTCAGTCTTCCTTTTTCAGTCTATAATTCAAATGCATAATTTTGTGTGATTGAATTGAATGCTATGTAAATAGTTACTTCCTAAAATTTTATAAACTACTTATGTTTAAAGCTTCATGAATGTTTAAAGCTACTTTTGCATTTTTAAGCTATTTATGTTTTTAATTTTCTATACTTATGCATTTTTTCCTTTACTTATCACCTCTAGAAAATTGAAGAAGGGCCTTCTATCATGTGGATCGCATTTTTTTTTTCTTCCCTAGTACATGTATATATTATTATGTAAGACATCAAGAACCATTGTGTTTAATTATCAAGAACCATTAATCCTTGATAAGTGGGAATGAGATATTTCTTTGGTTTGCATGTTATTTGCTTCTTGAACTCTTTATTTGAGAGATTGTACTCATTATTTACAATTATTGTTTTACTTTATTTGAGAGGTTGTACTCTTTAGTTGCCCTATAAAATTTTGTAAGCAACTTATGTTTCAATAATGAGTTACTTTGTTTACATGTCTGTTAACGTGCTTTCTACTCTTGCCAACACTCTACATTGATTGAAAGAGAATGGTAATTGATGTATAACAATGTACATAGATCTTTTCCCTTATATCCTGTTAGCTAATGAATGCACGTAGTACTTTTGAAACTGTGATTTAATGAAGAAAGCAGCAAAAGAAGAAATGATTCCCAAATACTAGATCGAAGATTCGAAGCCTTTTTAATACTTCTCCTGCAACAACACAATGACTCCCAGATAATGTAAACAAACAAATACTTGATCATACATCATACCATATGAAGACAATGACATTTCTACAAACACATTACATGCATGAATACAAAATACTTCTAATAATTACAAACAAAAGATACAACATATGGATCCAACATGCAATGAACACAAAATGCTTCCTTTTAAAGTTAGATTGTCAAAATGAGAATCTAATATAATTTAAAATACAAACATAATAATAACTCTAAAACGTTTTCTTTTTACTGTATTTTAACCAAGACGTTCCAGCACAATTTAGCACATTCCATTTCCCCTGTTCGGAACAATTGAACGTATTGTATACGTAAGAAATTCAACAATAGAACCACTTATTGCTATATTTTTTCCTCATACAGCCATTTATTATTAATTGCACGCCTCCTTTTAACACAGCTGTGCACCGAACATTCTTGCATCTGAATTATGATTCTCCTGTCAGCATCACCTTGCTAAAAAAAGGGTCGCACCTCTAACTACCAAATGAACTACATTTTTTCTCGAGAAATTGTTGGGCCAGATCCATGGCAGAACCACGAAAGCAAAGTAGTAGCAACACCAGAGAGACTTGAATTCTCAGTGCCAACAGGCGACAGTTGGCCAAAAATTATACACTGAAGCCTCTAGTGTTTCGTCTACCCCTAGCCTTCCCTTTGATCGGGCGTATGGTTTGGTGTCGCTGTGAGGGACAGCAGGGGCTTTGCCAAAGTGCTTGACAGCTTCTCAGGAGTTCTGCCCATGAAGCAGAAACTGTATCAGATAAGGATGACAATGAAGAATTTTACATGTAAATTTTGATGCCATGTAGTGGTGGGCTTGAAGCCTTTTTTATGTTCTGTTCAATTTGGAAACATTCAAAATGGTTGAGCAATAAGCTCAAAGGATATATTCAAAGGCAATTCCAATTAACAAAAGTCGCTTCAGCTAATGCAGAGAACATCTCCATAATCTCAAACATAGTAGCAATATACAAGCTCAGATATTGTAAAAATTTCAAATCCCTGGCCTTCCACTGAGAAAGACCTCGTAGTGAGCTGGGATATGGCAATATCATCATGGTTGTTGCACTAAGGAAACTGAATAGGAAAGCAAATGTAAAGAGTTGTAAATATTTCCAAATTAAGTGAAATACTACTACACTGAAAGCAATAACCACTAGACATGGAACTGCCATCCTTTTTCAGAAAGACTATTTGACAATTAGTTTAACTAGTACAGTGAAATGTAAGCCTTTGCAACCATTGAATGAAAACATCAAGATATCTATGTAACTGTATTGATCATATGGAATGAAACATTTATAAGAATCATTCTTGTGAACTAGCTCAGATATTGTCGTATATTCTATTCAATGACCCTCCAACAAATAGAGGGTCTCATCGAGCTGGGATTAGATTGATATCATCATTGTTGTTCACTTTAATTTAAAACCAAACATTCATAAAATGAAGTAAGCATCATCAAATGACGGCAAAAAAGGTACAAATGTCTCAGATATTGTCATAAAATCTACTCATTGACCTTCCAACTAATGGAAGTTCTCATCGAGCTGGGATTAGATTAAATATCGTCACTGACACAAAAATCTAGCAGGAAAATATTTCTTGTTGTAGAAAAGCAAGAGCAAAAATGAACTTAGAGAAATGCTGAAACATCGCTAGGTTCATAGACAGAACTGATTACACAGATATGATTCGAAATGACACTGAATTTGCAATAACGAAACACAAAAGGCAAAAAAATAACACGTTGGTGGAACCAAAATCTCAAAACACAAATTATTCAAAAAAATACAAAATTAATAAAAATAAAGAAGACTAAAAATCAAAGAATAGTACCGTCAGAAGAATATATTGGTATTAATCACTGAAGTATCTCAGCATTAGCATGGTTAAATGATCACAGGGAACTGACGTAAACGTATACCAACAGTTAGCATTGCGTGCAGCTCAAACAAATCGACAATAGGCATGAAACGGGACTAGTACTCGACCATATTCAGCCACACATATCAGTCAAATAACAAAGTAACAAAACACACTCACAGAAAATGGAAAAGACAACGACCAGCAAATAAATAAAGTTTGCAACTTAAATCTCAAAACAGTCTGTAACCTGCATACCGTGTTCTGCCCAAGCGGCGCCAGTAGAGCAAGTTGGTCGAACGTCAGACAATCCCCGCCAGCCTTGACAATCCTCGCCCTTGCCGTCTCGATAAACCGCAATGCAGCAACCTTCAACGCGGAACCTCGTATACACGAGTATCATCCGTCACCGTCCCAACCATCACCGCAATCTTATCCTCCTGTTCCCAAACCAGGCCCAAGAAAACACACACACACACACCCCACATCAGAAACACATAAACAACAGCAAAAACACCACACAGTATAGCATTTTTCCCCACAGCGCAAAGGCGCACCTTTGCCTTGGTGAAGGAGACGAGCCTGGAGGGGCCAAGAGGGGCCTTGTTGATCTTGCCCATGAAAAGCCTCTTCAAGGCCACCTTGCTGAACGGGCTCCCAGTTCTCCTCGCCAGAAATCTATACAGCTGCGAGAATCAGGGAAAAAAGGGAAAGAGCTTTTAGCGGCATTGAATATGGAAAATTGGGGGAATGGGAGTGGATCTGATGAGTTCGATACCATGACGAAGAGCTTGAGGTACACGTCCTGGGACTTGGGGCGTTACCCTTGGTCTTCTTGCTCTTCCCGCCGGCTATCATATCGACACCCACAGCTCGACGACCGCGGCGGCAGCGGAAGGAGGCTGGGTTCTCTAGGGTTTTTGAGATGGAGATGAAATTGGTGGTTTTTGGCGGGTATTTATAGGGTGGGACAGGAGGGGATGATCATTGGATCCGGGTGGATGGGTATGGAGTGGGTTGCTGGAGCCCTAGACGGTTGAGTATTCGGGTTCGATCATGTCAAGGGCTGATAGAGACTAGTGGGCATGGGTACCCTCAACATTTTTGAGTTTTTCCTTTACCTTTTTCTTTGGAAATGTTACATCAGAATTTCGGATTGCTTAACAGCTTAAGTCATCTGCTCCACGACGAGTGACAATGTAGTTACCAGATGTTTATTGTTTATTTGCTTTTAGAAAATCAAAATAATTAACTAAACATGATTTGCTAAAGTGGTTTTATGGAAATTTCATCATCTTTTCTCCAAATTCCCGCTGGAAACTATCTCTATGGCTTTCTCCTTCTAACATTCTCACCTACGTTGTACTCGTGAAATCTAAGAAAAAGAACCTATTGTTAGGCTCACAACACTTGATTATCAATAGAAGTCTCACTGCTTTAAGATGAACAAATAAAGAAATTGTACGAATTAAGAACAACTATGTTAATTTTTGACAATGAGAGTAGCCATGCCATTGAAGGAGGGCTTACCATGTAAAACTATGTAATGTGTGCCACACCCACAAAACAAAAATAATATTAGCATCTATAAGATTTTTCAATATATGAGAAGACTAAAATATGTAGTAATTTATGTTTCAAATTAATTTAAAACATGCACAAAAGATATATCCTTATTATTTTTTGCAATCTTGTTGTAATGTCCATTGTATTAATTTGCTTTGTGAAGGGAAATGTTTCATAATTTGTGAAACACCTACACTTTCTAATATAAACGATGTATGTCTTTACTATTATCATTCTTTAGTAATTGTCCTGTAATAAATGAAAATCATAGATTATTAGATCTTATTTTATTAAAAATATGTTATTTTTGTAATGGTACAAAGAATTCAATTTTCTCCACATACAAAGCAAAGAAAAACTTAGAATCACTAACCAAGTTAAAAAGTGAAAGGAATAAAATCACCTATTACATATGCTTGTCTCACTTTAAAGCTTAGTGATCAAAAAGTAAGAGAAAATGGATTCAAATTATTAGATATGAAGAGAGAAGGTAACAATTTGCCTTATTTTATACACACCCAACACATTTGTTTAAATGAACAACCTTTATTGATTACTTATACTCACTTTTTATAAAACTCTATATGTTAACAGAAAATGGTCCTTACATGTGCTTACAGGGATTTTTTTCCTATAAGCATCATTGTTTTAACTTTTTTTAAAAAAAAATAAAATTTAATTATATGATTAATTAATCTATAAGAGAATTTACTATGTGTTAAAGTTTCATCATAATTTAATGTATATTCACTGTTAATATTTAATCTAAAACTTGACGATTAGAATTTAATAAACATGTTAAATTTTAAGACATTTAGATCAAAGATTAATAGTTATTTGATTTTAATGAAAATTTTACTATATATTTATAGATATCTAATAAATATATCTATACGATTATTTTTTCTCCTATGTATTTATTAAAAAAAAGAACGCTTACAAAAATATTAGATGTAAACACCTACAACAAGTCTACCCTCATATGTTAAGTTATTTAAAAAGGGATAACAAGAATAATATGGAAAGATGTGGGACCATCGGGAAAAATCATAAAAACAACTTCCGTAATTCCATTGGTATTTAAGATAATAATAAGAAAACTGACAAACAGACTATCGTCCATGATTTGGAGGTGGCGTAGCAACCTATATTTTTAAAAAGAGGAGTTTTATGTGAAATACTGAAAACAAACATATTGGTATGTAAATAGCAAATAAGCAAAATTTTAATCAAAACTTCATTGTGCTAGTAAAAAAAACTACGAAATAGGTGATTTAGAAAAAACCCTTTTTATGATTTTGAAACCACAGAATTCATGGCACTCAACAATGTAATAAATTCATAATACCACAGGTTGGACGCAATGAAATGTCAGAAACAAGGAAAGTGAAGCCAAAAATATAATATTTAACTGCTAAAATGGTTGGACTTCACCTTGATTCGAGTTTCCACCCTAACCATGACTTGCCATGGCTTGGGGAAAGTCTTCCCAATAGAAGGTGGCAACAAGTTAGATCTGGGTTAGGTCTACTCATAATTAAATTCAAGTCTATCTTATTTCGTCTAGGTCTAGATTTGAATTCTAAAATTAGGATCCATACTCAACACTCATGAAGATAATGAGCTTATGTAATGTTCCTAATTTTCATAATAATTTAAAATAAATTAAATTACAGGAAATTAAAAGCTAAATAGAAATATCAACTATCAAGAATCTGTGTGTGTAGCTACGAGACTCCGAACTATATGCACTATGTTAAAACTCACCTGCATGTCTGCACCTACAACTCAAAACCACGAAGAAAGCGTGAGTGACAAAAAGTCATCTACCACGCCCCCCATGAAAATAGTGAAAAATAAAATCATAATTAATTTCCCTTTTAAATTCATTTCGCAAAAACATTTTCTCTAAAAATCCCACAAACCAGGCACACATGGCCAAACACCACAGCAAACGCAGTCCACACTGGCCAAAACAGTAGACAGGGCTCTACTACCCCAAAACCACAAACAATGCCCTCAATAGTCAAAACCACACATAGTAAGTGGGGAAGCGTGGCACTAGGCAACCACCTCTGACCACAAGCAGCTACCGAAGTGCACTGCACTTCCACGGTATGTAACCCTATGTAGGAGCCAACCATCTTCCCCCGATCCTCCCATCTAGAAAACCCTCACAGAGCCAACCCCCACCAGGGAAGGCATTCCTATCTCTCAAGACACTACCAGCTATGGGGCACGTGTCCCACCCACATTGGCCACCACAGGGTACACATCCTTACGGCATCCTCCACATGGTACTCAGGAGGGAGTGTCATACTTCCACACCCGACAGCACCCGAGCCTCAGTGCTCACAACCACAACAGAAGTATCATACCTCCTCGTCATGCCACAAGACACTTCGACCCATAAACCACAACCTTAGCTTCGAGACGACAGTTAGGGAGTCTCATACTTCCAAGACCTGACGACTCTCAACATCAGGTATCTCGGCCCCTGACCTCAAGCAGGGTGATGTGCTCGACCATCAGAGAATGTCGTCACATTCCCTAGTCCCGACAACGCACTCCCACGGTGTCTTGACTCGCACATAGAAAATCAAGAAAACTATTTTCCAAAATTGGCCAACTCATCTCTTTGAAAACCATTTCCAAATCACTTTATATCTTTGAAAACTCATTCAAAACTCTCGACAAAATGGCACATCAGGTATCCCACTAGACCACCACTGATGGCCCATGATCCCATCTCAAATGGGCAAAGCAAACTAATCCGGAAAACCCACGAGAATCACATTTTATAAAACAATTGGGCCTTGATTCGGCATACCGAAATAGGCTCGGTATACCGAAATCTCTTGGATCGGAAGATTGACCAGAATTGGTTGACCAAAATAAGTACATACACCCAAAATGGCTGACCTAAAACCAGACTGATCTACTGAAAGTTCCTGGTTTGATAGACCGAATAAATCTAGTTGATCGAACTGGGATACAATGGTCAACACTCATAGCCAAAAATAGTAGACCAAGGAGATTCGACCGACCGAATTTCGACCAAAGAACCTAATCTGACAGAAAAATGACATACCGAAATGATTTTATATGTTGTTTTTTGCGAAACCAGAAAACAACCCAAGACATCCACCTGCAAGATCGCACAAAATGGGACTAAAGGAACGGACCTTCAAAACAAACACCACAAAATCCAACTAAAACATATATAGTAGATCCCCAAGTCTACTCCAAATCCACACAAACAAAACCCAAATTCATTCACCATGCAAGGAGAAAAAAATTCGAGAAGCCATCGGGATCAAAAATGACCCAAAACTACACAATGCCATAAATGACCATAAATACCATCATAAATCATCATAAATTCACAATAAATTCTAGAAATGTAAATTTACCTAGATTCCATACATTTCTATCATTTTTTACCATTTTCGTGCTTTCTACAACATGGGGTGAGGTACGTACCTAAAATGAGTTCTCCAACGATCCTTCGGTCAACCATTGGTGACACCAGCGACTCCGACCCTCGTCGAGGCTTTCTTGACCATGGGGACACACCACCGGAGCTTCACACGCCTCCACGAGCTATCGCACATCGCTGTCGATCCTTGGCCACGTCGAATCAGGAGGAGGTAGAGAGAGGGAGGGAGGAGGGGAAAGGGAGTGAGTGAGGAGAAAGGGGAGGGAGACGGAAATGGAGAGGAAGGGTGAAAATGGGGAAGTGGGAGTGTGGGTGAGGGAGAGGGAGTCAGGCGTGCTCAGGAAGGAGGAAGGAGTGCGCGAGGAGAAGGAGGAAGGGCTCAAACTGTGCATGGCGGAAAGCCTTGGCTTAAAAGGCCACGTAGAGAGAGCAGGTGGCCACGTGCATGCCACCAGTCAGCCACGCACGCATCAACGCTCCCTCAGCTGCCAGCCTCGCCAACAACCGCATGGACCCAACAACCCACCACAACCAAGAGGCCAGCTACAAGTCACACCAACCAACCCCCAAACGTAGGCCCCACACGAACCCACACACGAGCCCACCAGCACAGTGCCACACGTACAATGCTAACCACGCATAGGAATACAAAAACAGAAGCTGATCCATGAGGCCCAAGTCCAAAATCACAAAACACACAAACATGCCTCGGAATAGTAACACTTGCCTAAAAATAAATTCATTAAAAATGTAAATAATTACAAAATAAATTTACGAGTGTTACATTCTAACCACCTTAAAAGAAGATTTTGCCCCTGAAATCACTAGTAGGCAAAAAAGTACGTGTACTGGGCTAGGATGGCTTCTTCGCACTCCCACGTGACTTCCTCGGCTCCATGATGCCGCCACTGCACCAAGACTAGTGGAATCACCTTATTCCACGGCACTTGTTCCTTATGGTTAACAATCTGGACGGCATCCTCCACAAAGGACAGACCTTCCTAGAGCCCTCTGGCTAAATTGAGATCACATGAGATGCGTCAGCCAGATACTTCCTCAACATGGAAACATGGAACACGTCGTGCACAGACGACATCTTTGGTGACAGATTTAGCTGATAAGCAACCTCACCGATCCTCTAGGTAATCTAGTATGGGCCAATATAGCGAGGGCTCAGCTTTCTATGCTTCCCGAATCTCATGACACCCTTGGTCGGTGACACCTTCAGAAACATATAGTCTCCGACCAGAAATTCCAGCAGTCTCTGCCTCCTGTCAGCATAACTCTTCTACCGACTCTGTGCAGCCAACAGCTTGCTACAAATCAGATCAACCTTGTCTACATATAGCTGCACAAGCTTCGGACCAATCAACTGATGATCGCCCACCTCACCCCAGCAAATCGGCGATCTACATGGCCTACTGTACAAAGCTTTGTATGGCGCAATCCCGATGCTCGAGTGATAGCTATTGTTGCAAGCGAACTCAATCAATGGCAGATGATCCTCATAACTCCCTTGAAAGTTCAAGGCACATGCTTTGAGTATATCCTCCAACGTCTGGATAGTCCTCTCTTTTCTGACCATCTGATTGAGGATGAAATATCATGTTATAGTTGAGTATTGTGCCAAAGGCCTCCTGCAGAGTTCTCCAGAACATTGAGGTGAACCTCGTGTCTCTATTCGACATGATGGACACCAGAACATCATGCAGCTGAACCACCTCGGAAACATACAGCTCCGCCAGACGGTGCATCGAAAGCTTCACTTGAATAGTCAGGAAGTGAGCAGACTTGGTCAGTCGATCCACGATCACCCACATGGTGTCATTCTTCCTCTGAGTTCGTGGCAAAACAATCACAAAGTCCAAAGAGATGTGCTCCCACTTCCACACAAGAATATCCAACAGTTGCGAGCCATTCCGATGAGGATTTATTGGACAAAGGGGAAGATTGGAAATGCCGTAAATGACGTGGTGCAAGTGTATGTTATGTATGCAACCATGTCATGTGAAATGGATGCAAATAAATTGGAATGAAGCTTATTGAATAGGAAGATAAACACATATAACAAAACACATGAGAGAAAATTCAACATGCATACCTGTGTCGAAGGTTAAGGTTTTGCCTCCTGATGGTGGCTGATGGTGGCTTCTTTCTAAGGCTCTGGTCACAACTTGACGGAAGGCAAGGTGAGGTTGCTTGAGGAGTTGCTCTTGGGCTAGTACTCTCCTCACTCAATGATGGCCAACTATTATGGTGGGTTGGAGTAATGCTGGAAGGTTGTTGGAGAAGGTGGTGCAATAGTTGGGGGTGCTCTCAAGTGCAAGGTGCAAGACTTTCTTTTCCCTCCTCTGAGAGTAAAGGTGGGAGTGTGCCAAAGTGCTTGAGAGGATGTAGAGAGAAGTGAGAGTCCAAGGATTCTAGCCAGCTAGAAGAGAAGCCAAGGCTTGCGGTGTTGGGTTTGAAAAGACCAAGGAGGTGAAAAGCCAAGGGTCTCCTTATGAATGGCATGATTGGGTAAGTGGTATTGGATGTGAATAACATTTAGGATGAGAGTATAATGGTCTATGCACGGTTGGTGGTTAATAGGGAGCAAGAAAGTCGAGCAACCAACAGACATTGCTCTGAAACAAGGTAGTGCGCTATGTTGGTGTGCCACCTAGATGCTCCAACTAGGTGCGCCACCAAAGTGCTCTACAGTGGTGTGCCAAGTTGGTGCGCCTAGTACAGGTCGGGATTTTGTGTTTGATTGGACCATCAAATGGGACATTGGGCTTGTGTTTGGGTATTGGGTTATGGTTTTGGGTTGGTCTAAGATACTAGGTTGGTTTTAGGTGTTGGAAAAGGGGTTTAAGCTCACCACGTCCCAAGCCGATCCTTTTGAAAGTTCTACCAGTAAGTTGTCTCAAAATCGAGGTGTCTACACCTTGTGTTGTCCTAGAGTAGTGTAACGCCCCGATCCCAGGCATACTACCAAAACACAGTATCAAGCATAATTACACTAATTACAGAAACATCAAATAACTGTAACTAGGGCTCACCTTCAGGATCACAATATGTGGCTAGAAGCTTCAACTCCTGCACCGGAACTCCGCTGCACGCGGCCTGCACCTGAAAACCAAATAGCACGCGTGAGTGACATCTAAGTTACCCAGTACGCGTCCTAAAACATACAAACCACAAAACCTCGGCAAAACCATAAATCTCATTCCTTTTCAATCTCTTTTTGAAAATCATCCTTTCTTTTATTAGACAATCACTTGGGAATTCAATCCCAATCCATGCTTTTTCAAAAGCCATGATTCCTTTTCTTTTCTCAAAACATTTGGAAATTCATTCCAAAACCACTTTTTCTTTGAAAACATTCCTTTACATTTCTTTCAAAAACCTTTGGAATTCATTTTCCAAAACATTTCCCTTTTCAATATTTGGGATTTCTTCCCAAAACATACTTTCAAATTCACATTTCTGACCAGATCCAGCCTAAAACACAATGCCCCGTTGGGCTCAAAATCAAATCATAAACACTGACTGGCAACTGGTTAAAACACCATCATTTCTTTTCAGGATTTTAGGACCATTTCATCAGTCCAATCCTGACCAAATCACATTTCTCTTTCTTTATTCATTTCCACTTTTCTTTACTGTTGTTACCTTGATCAGGGGTAACCAAGTACATAAGTAGTAGGCGAGGACATCCTTCCCCTACCTTCCAGCACTGCCACGATGAAATTCCCCGTGCGGGACGTCACCGCCCCGGCCAACCAACCTCAATTTCATTTTCATAAGTGCACGAGGATACGTCTCTGTCTGACGCCCCAGTCGGTGACCCGAACAACTAGGCTCAAAAGCTCAAGCTCAGCCTACACCGCTACGAGCTCGGTGACCAGAACAACTAGGTACAACGACCCAGGCTTAGCCTACACCGTCGGTGACTCGAACAACTAGGTATGAAAACCCAAGCTCAGCCTACACCGCTATGAGCTCAGTAACCACATTATCAGTATTCCATTTCAAAACCATTTTCCATTTCATTCCATTCTTCTCTTTGCAGGACTCTATTTCCTTGCAACACTTGACCCTCCACTGGGGTCCCAACTCAAGCCATGAAAACCATGCTTAAAGTCATAAATTGGGTCTCATGCCCAAAACCACATAAAACCATCTTTTTCATTCA
>JAMKQA010016807.1:0-11632 GCA_024699735.1 Posidonia australis
TGAATTGTAAAAGGACATTCCAAGTCATCTGCCTCAGATATCTTACAGGGCAGCAGCCTGTCCCAATCTAAATTGGGAAGAGAACTCTTGGCTTTGTTAAAAAGCCCAAAGACATGTGCTTCTATTTCTTTACTTATCACAGATGGGGATAGCTCCTGAATGCCATCAATCACCAGGGAATGAATGGCATTAACTCTTCTTCTCATATTTACCATGTTGTGGAAGAATTTTGTATTAAGGTCTCCTTCCTTAAGCCATTGAATTCTGGACTTCTGTTTCCAATAGGCTTCTTGTTCTTGAAGAAGAGTGAAGTGTTCTGTTTTTAATTCCTTTAATTGCCTCCCCATGTCATTGATATTCCCATGTGATTCTAATTTTGAATCTAAAAGCGCAATTTGAGCCTCCACCAGCTTAAGTATGTTCTCATAGTTATCAGCCTGAAGAACGCATTACCTTGTCAAAACATTATCAGAACATTTACTCTGCAGATACTAAATTGGCTCAGACTATTTGGAAGAACTTGATGCAACGTGAAGACACTAAATGCAAGAACATTTATGATGCATACATGGAAGAAAAATTCGGCATACTTGTGCAGCATCAGAAATCAATAACAATATAAGATCACTACTGGATACAGTTTCCCAGATTTCCCCTAAAGTCCCATTTTCTTCAGTGAACCTTGCAGCACGTGCTTCAACAAAAGATCGAGACCCTTTCCTCAGTTCAATCTGCAAACATTAAATAAAAAGGCATTCAGTTAATGGGTGTGTTAGCTCAGCTAATATTTCATATTAGTTAATAGATTTCTTTGAAGTCTCTAATAGTCTTAGGCAAGAAGATCTATTATCTCCGGTTTTGTTCATTATTGCTACTCATGTCCTTAACAGAATACTTACTCTGGAGAAAGATAATAATTTCATCACAAGTATCTAGTTTCTCCATTCATATTTTAATATGGTAAATATCCAATATGCTAATATACCTTTATTTTCTTTACTCCTATTGACAACTGCGTAGTCAATTTAAAAAGAATACTTTGCTACTTCTAGGTCTATTCAAGTTTGAAAATAAACTTTAGTAAATTGTCTATCACAGGAATTAATGTTTCAGAAAGCATGCTTAATAGGTATTGTAGTATTCTAGATTGTATTGCTATGTTCATTACAATTAAATACTTGGATCTTCTCCTTCATTATAGGAAGGTCTCATATAACAATTGATCACCTGTCTTGGACAAACTTATAGTCAAGTTAGTCACATGAAAGCTAAATATTTATTAATTGGAGGAAGGCTTATTCTAGTTAACTCAGTGTTATCAACTGTCCCTACTTACTATTTATCAAATCTTCACCTTCCTGTAAAGGCGGAGTTGGAGATAATACCGTATTTACTGTCATTTTCTTTGGAAATCTTCCTCAAGTTTCAATAGAGGATATCATTTGACTAAATGCAGACTATTTGCCGTTCCAAGGAACAGAACGGCTTAGAGATTCTTAATTAATATCAAAAATTTCTGTATTATATTAAAATGTAAATTACTTTGGAAAATACTTACAGATAATATGCACCTTAAATGACCTAAGTTAATTAATAATAGATATTTCTCTTACAAGCAAACTGGTGAACATTTGAATGTAGCGTCAAGTAGAACTTTACCCCTTTGACAGGAATTAAAGGTTTGTTTTCCTATTATTAATACCTTTTCTCTTTTTACAGTGTATAATGGGGAAAACACTATTTTTTGGGAAAACAAGTAGGTAAATACTATCGCGTTGAAGTACGTTTTACCTGATTTATACATTATTTCTACCAATAAGAAATGCATTGTCGAAAAAATACATATGAAACATAATTTAAATCATCTAAACATATTCAACAATAATGGTAGTAGTGTTTCTAATGACAATCAGTGTGACATCTGGGCCTGATTATCCTTTTTTTTTTGTAAATCATGTAATTAATTGCAATATTGCTTAAATGGTTTATTAATGGATAATCTGTTGTTTTTTGTTTGTGTGAGCTTGTGGTTGGTCTTCTGTGAACCTGTTTGTGATTTGGGACCAATGTGGAGTCCGATTTGAGGATGCACAGTTGTCTCGGTTTGCGTGCTCGTCTTTTTTTTCTTTTTTTCCTTTCTTTTTCTCTCTCATGAGCCATGCCCTTCCACCCATTCTTCGTCTTCTTCTTTCTCTTCTTCCACCCGTGCCACCAGCGACGGAGGCCCGTGCCTCCCCGTCTCTTCCGAAGGGATGGGTGGCCGATGCCAAGCGAGCAGTGGTGGAAATAAAGAGAGGGAGGCAGACATGGGCAGGGGAGGAGTGTGGTGGGGAAGGAAAGGCAGAGGAGAGAGAGCGGGGGCGCACGAGCTGGGAGGAGGAGGGTCTACGTGTGTGTGTGCTTCCACCGGGGGTCGAGGTTCACCGGAGCTTCGCTAAGGCAACGCCGGGGTTCGGTGAACTTGTCGGGTTGCGCAGGCCACCGGAGAGATACGTGATCCCTCCCTCTTCTCCCGTTATTGTTCCTTGAAGAATAATGATGGAAATGCATGAGTAATCGTAGAGAAATGTATGTTAAATTGTAGAAAAATCATGAAATGAATGGGAATGTGATGTATGGCATGAGAATGTAGAGATCATGCGGTTATGATTGATGTTTGTGGGGGAAATGTGATTTTGAGGTTGAAGGCTACAGTAGCCGTTCTTGAGCCCCTTCCCCTTGTGATTTTCATTTGAACTGTGTGGTTAATGGAATCATGAATGGTTTGATGGGTTTTGAAGTAGACTTGAGGGTCTACACCCCATGATTTTATGGAAATTGTTGGTGAATGTTTGGAGGGTCCGATCGGGACTCTCACTTTGGACGAATTCCACCGCTACGGAATAGGGGTGTGCCCTGTCTGCGAGGAATTCGGTATACTGAATTTATTCGGTATGCCGAAATCCTGACAGATTAAGCCAGAACCTAGGGTTCAGTAGACCAAAATTTCACGGTTGACCAAACTAGGGGGTTTCGGCATACCGAAAATGTTCGGTATACCGAAACAGAGAATTTCGGCATACCGAAAATGTTCGGTATACCGAAACAGAGAATTTTGGCATACCTAACTGGGGATTTGGTCTGTCGTTTTTGTCCTGAACCTGATATGCTTAAACATGAATTTTAATGAATGTTCAATGGTTTTAAATGGTATGTTGAGTTTATGTGAATGATGTTTCCCCATGTAATGACATGGAGGAATGTGGAACCCCAAAGAAATGGATCTGGGTGTGGTTTTGGGTTTTAGACCCTATTAATGAATGAAAAAGATGGTTTTATGTGGTTTTGGGCATGAGTCCCAATTTATGACTTTAAGCATGGTTTTCATGGCTTGAGTTGGGACCCCAGTGGAGGGTCAAGTGTTGCAAGGAAATAGAGTTCTGCAACGAGAAGAATGGAAAATGATTTTGAAATGGAACACTGATAATGTGGTTGCCGAGCTCATAGCAGTGTAAGCTGAGCTTGGGTTTTCATACCTAGTTGTTCAGGTCACCGACGGTGTAGGCTGAACCTAGGTTTTCATACTTAGTTGTTCGGGTCACCGAGCTCGTAGCGGTGTAGGCTGAGCCTAGGCTTTTGAGCCTAGTTGTTCAGGTCACCGACGGTGTAGGCTGAGCCTGGGTCATTGAACCTAGTTGTTCGGGTCACCGACTAGGACGTCAGACAAAGACGTATCCCCGTGCACTTATGAAAATGAAACTGAGGCCGGTTGGCCGGGGCGGTGACATCCCGCATGGGGAATTTCATCGCGGCAGTGTAGGAAGGTAGGGGAAGGATGTCCTCGCCTACTGCTTATGTGCCTGGTTACCCCTGGTCAAGGTAACAACAGTAAAGAAAAGTGGAAATGAATAAAGAAAGAGAAATGTGATTTGGTCAGGATTGGACTGATGAAATGATGCTAAAATCTTGAAAAGAAATGATGATGTTTTAACCAGTTGCCAGCTAGTGTTTATGATTTAGTTTTGAGCCTAATGGGGCATTGTGTTTTAGGCTGGATCTGGTCAGAAATGTAAATTTGAAAGTGTGTTTTGGGAAGAAATCCCAAATATCGAAAAGGGAAAATGAATTCCAAAAGGTTTTTGAAAGAAATGTAAAGGAATGTTTTGAAAGAAAAAGTGGGTTTGGAATGAATTTCCAAATGTTTTGAGAAAAAAAAAGGAAACATGGCTTTTGAGAAAGCATGGATTGGGATTGAATTCCCAAGTGATTGTCTAATACAAGAAAGGATGATTTTTCAAAAAGAGAAAACCAAGTTTTGAAAAAAATGAAATTTATGGTTTTTGCCAAGGTTTTGTGGTTTGTATGTTTTGGGGCGCGTACTGGGTGACTTAGATGTCACTCACGCATGCTATTTGGTTTTCAGGTGCAAACAACGTGCAGTCGAGTTTCGATGCAGGAGTTGGAGCTTCTAGCCTCCCATTGTGATCCTAAAGGTGAGCCTTAGTTACAGTTATTTGATGTTTTTGTAATTAGTGTAATTATGCTTGATACTGTGTTTTGGTAGCGTGCCCGGGATCGAGGCGTTACAATCAGACATCATTACAACTGTAACATTTTGTAAATATCATGGAGTTTCTAAATTTAAACAATGAGGTTAACAATACACATTAGACTCTCATAGCCAATAATACTTTTTTTGTCAATGGTTGTTATGCTTCACCGAACGATGACGGACTCAGATCTCAATTTAGGAAATGTATCTAGAAACGTTCGGTACCTTTGAAAATTAAGACTTTTGTTTGGCTGATAATACACAATAAAATACTTTCTAGAGCCAAACTTATCCAAGAGAGGATGAGAAGGCCTACTTTCTTGTATTTTGTGTAGAAAGAGTTTGGAGACCACTACACATATCTTCCTGCATTATCTTGTGTCGTTTGGAATTTTTTTCTTAATGATACTAACTATTTAAACGACATTAATATTTTTAATATCTACTCCTTGTTAAATAAAGTAAAGTTCAATTTAAGCTTGCATGGATGGAACATGCTTGTTTCAGCTATTATTTGGAGTTTATGGCTAAATAGGAATTCTAAGATTTTTCGAAACAAAGATAGGAATTTATCTTCAATTTTATTTCAGATTATTCATCTAATGACTTCTTGGGTAAATAATCTTGTATCAGGATAGGGGTTGGTAGCTATTTCTCAAGTCATTCAACAAGTGCAACAGAAGTGGAACCAAGTTCAAGCTAATCAAGTTACTCAAGCTATTGCCACTTCCATTGGCATCTTCATGGGTCCCACTTCTATTCTGGATGATTCCAATCCTATTGTTGGAATAGTAGATGATCCATTGAATCCTGCAACTAGCTCAGGCAATTGATGAAATCTCTGATAGTTCTATTCTTTAAGTCTTAGTCATAGTATATTTGGCAATTTTGGCTTTTGGATTATGTTATTCAAAATAGTTTTTTGAAACAGTATTAGCTTTATAGCTTTTGAAATCCCTTCTCTTTGGGATTCTTATGAGGACTGTAATCCAAAACATTACTATTTTAATTAGTCACTTGGTAGTGGTATTCATAGTCAAGTAAGATATTAATATAATTATCTTATCGTAAAACTACATAAAACTACAAGGATTCAAAGGAAAAAGAAAGGATGGGAATTTTTTTCTCCATTGACCATATATTTTCTCATATTGTGTTTGGTGCACTAAAATAAAAATAGACTGGATTGGAATGAATTATGAAATGGAATTTGGAATAAATTGACATGGAATAGTTTTATTCCATTCCTATATTTGGTATGCAATCAAAACGTAGAGTGGAATTTACAAACAATTCCTTTTCACTGTTTGGTACATAAGAATAAAATTAAAATGAAACTACAAAATTTATATATTAACATCTACATATTAATAAAAATATCTTGTCAACCTGAACAAAGTTTTTAAAAAGAGTTTTTTTAAGGAAGCTACAGAGGAAGATGATGGCCAGAGGAGAAAGGGAGGTTGCGAGGGTAGAGTTGTTACTACGGAAATG
Source organism: Posidonia australis (assembly GCA_024699735.1). Lineage (NCBI taxonomy): Eukaryota > Viridiplantae > Streptophyta > Magnoliopsida > Alismatales > Posidoniaceae > Posidonia > Posidonia australis. The sequence goes on from JAMKQA010016807.1 coordinate 6,026, forward strand.
AGAAGATGGACTTGGGATGGGAGCTGGGAAGGCATTAGTTCTTTTAATAAATTACAGTTCACCCCTTCAACTATGCACGTTTTTTAGTTTAACATCTTAAATTTTTTTATTACAACTTACACTCCTCAACTATTTCCGTTAAACAATAAGATTCCTTTTGTAATGTTTGAAGGTTTACAATACTTTTTGAACAAATTTGCTCTTCTTTTCATTTTCTTCCATTTGCTCTTTTCAACTATTCGAGATTTTTTTAACTTAATACCTTAAACTTTTTTTATTACAACTTACCCCCATCAACTATCTTTGTTAAACAATAAGACGCTTATGTTAGGTTTAAAAGGTCACATGGCCTTTATAATATTTCTTTTGGACAAATTTACCATTCTTTCCCATATTCTTCTTCTCCATATTTTTCTATTTTTTCTACGTTATAAACCCTAAGCTCAATTTTACTACTAAAATTTTCTCCTTTCACCTTTTTCCCAAATCTTTTTTTCTCTGTTTTCTTGATAAAATGGTCAAACCATGTAAAAATTTAACATCATTTTCCCAAAAAAGGAGTTTGTTGTAATTTACCATAGCTGAGGGTGACAAGTTATAATGAAAAAAAATTTAGAATATCATGTTCAAAATGTGAATAGTTGAGGGAGATAAATTATAATTTAACCTTAGAATGGTAAATATAAAGGATAAAATAATCAAACCATGTAATTTAACGACATTTACCCAAAAAGGAAGCTTGTTGTAATTTACTATAGTTAAAGGGAGCAAATTGTAATGAAAAAAAGTTGATAATATCAAGTTGAAAAATACAAATAGTTAAAGGAGATAAACTGTAATTTAATCTTTTTTTATTCTCAATAGAATGAGAATCAAATACCTTACATGTCAACGGTGAATCAAATTCTTAAGTAGAGTGGGAAGTTCATTCTCAAGGGAATGACCATTCCCACATATTTTAGTAACGTAGGAATTTCATTTCATCCCTAAAATTTAATTCCATTTCAATTAATTCTAACTTCAATGCAATGCTACATTAGAATTTATTTTTCCTTTACATCTCCTCCATGTCTTCCTACATTTTCCTCGGTTATAACGTGTATTTTTTTTTATAATACATTCATGGTATTTGTAGTTTGTTGAAAGTACCATAGGCAAGATTATATTTTTTTCCATGTTGAAAAACGTGAATAGTTGAGAGAGATAAACTGTAATTTAACCCTAGAATGGTAAATTATAGAGAATAAAATGATCAAATGATGCAAAAATTGAATGTTATTTACCCAAAAAGGGGGTTTATTGTAATTTACCATAATTAAGGGGAGCAAGTTGTAACGAAAAAATTTGATAGTATCAAATTAAAAAATGCAAATAGTTGAAGGAGATAAACTGTAATTTAATCCTTTTTTTATTACCAATGAAATGAAAATCAAATCCTTTTTTAGGATACCATGTTGAAAAATGTGAATAGTTAAGGGAGGTAAATTGTAATTTAACTCAAGAATGATTACTTATAGGGGGTAAAATGATCAAATCATGCAAAAATTTAACGACATTTATCCAAAAAGGATGTTTATTGTAATTTACCATAGTTAAGAGGAACAAGTTACGAAAAAAGTTGATAATATCAAGTTGAAACATGTGAATAGTTGAGAGAAATAAACTGTAATTTAACTATTTTTTTTATTCTTAATAGAATGAGAATCAAATACCTTACATATCAATGATGAATCAAATTCTTGAGAGAGTGGGAATTTCATTCCCAAGGGAATGACCATTCCCACAAATTTGGGTAACATAGGAATATCATTTCATTGCTAAAATTTAATTCCATTTTAATTAATTCTAACTTCAATGCCAATGCTACACTAGAGTTTACATTTTCTTCACGTTTTCCTACATTTCCCTCATTTACAATGTGTTTTTTTTATAATACATACATGGTATTTGTAGTTTGTTGAAAGTACCATGGGCAAGATTGTAATTTCGTCCATGTTGAAAAAGGTGAATAGTTGAGGGAGGTCAATTGTAATTTAATCTTAGAATGGTAAATTATAGAAGGTACAATGATAAAACTATGTAAAAATTTAACGTTATTTATCTAAAAAAGGGATTTATTGTAATTTATTATAGTTTAGGGGAACAAATTGTAACGAAAAAACGTTGATAGTATCAAGTTGAGAAATACAAATAGTTGAGAGAAATAAACTGTAATTTTAATCCTTTTTTTATTTTCAATGGAATAAGAATCAAATCCTATTTTTGACACTATGTTGAAAAATGTGAATAGTTGAGGGAAATAAATTGTAATTGTAACGACTTAGATTTGAAAGTGGTGTTTTGACCAGATATTTTGATAGAGTTTTTTGTCGTTAGACGCTGAGTACCCTATGTTTAGTGTGAAACGCAGCTTTAGTAGCATCTTATACTTGGATTAGTGGATTCCTAGCCTTGTTAGTGTTGTGTTGTTGTAGTGCTATGTTGGCTCTCGTGGAAGTTTTGAAGGTTTATTCTGAGCCATGGAGGCTCTCTGACATGCTCTAGTGGCGTATCTCTACTTGCACGAGCCACGTGAGCGAAGAGTAGTCACGCAGTCTAAGTTCGTGCCCACGGTCTCCTCCTTCCCTTCTTTTCCTCACTAGGCCCCACTCCCTCTTCACCGTTCTTCTCCTTCTCCTTTTAAGGAGAGAGAGAGAGAGAGTGAGTGAGGGAGAGAAGGGGAGAGAGAGATGAGACGAGAGGAAGGGTAGAAGAGGAGAGTATCGTGCCGCTGCCATCGTGTTATCGACGTCGTCGCATAGAGGAGGAGGAGATTCAGAGCTTGTGGCCAGCCGAGGAGAGGAAGAGGTGTGCCACTCATGTCATTGGGTCTTTGGTATCAGGTACACGTCCCATAGGCTTTCTTTTAGTTTCCAATTGGATTCCTAGGTGCATGATAATATATGGATGATTGTAGATATTTTTAAGAAATTTATTGTGCATGTATAGACCATTTACGGCTATATGTATGGTTTGAGGTGAATAGTGATCATTTATGGTTTTCTTATGATTTCTTAAGATCTACCTAATGGTTCTTTGTATTTCTTGTCTTTAGTGGAAGATCTCTTCAAGGTCTTCATTTTGATATGTTATATGTGTGGTTTGGTGTGGTGATTTGCAGAATTGAATTTTGGGTCTCGTTTTTAGGGTACCCTATTATTGCATGTTTCAGCATATCGTTTTGGTTTGGTATGCCAATTTCTAGTATCAGACCTACCCTGACCCTTAGTTTGGTATGTTGTTTCTGTTCAACATGTCATTCTACTCCCAGATGGTCCCTTTAACAAAGAATTCTATTGATCGGTCCCATTTGGTGTGTCGATTCTGGTTTTAGGTTTAGACCTGGGACTTAGTTCGGCCAACCATCGTTTTTTGGTCTATTGAACCAGTGGTTGAACGCAAAGGGTTTTGGTCGACTGTTCATTTTCGATTTGTCGAACCAGGCCTGGATCCTGTTTTAGGATGTTTTAGGTTTTGATGTGTGTGTGTGTAAATTTTATGGAGATAATTATGGTGACATAAATGATTAGTATAATCATTATAATGGTTTTAGGAATTGCTTAAAATGAATTAGTAAGAAATCCCTTGAGTGTGGGAAGATTAAAAGACTATATGACTTAGAAATACTAAGTCTCTCCCTTTAATGATTTAGAGTGGATACTAGGGATCATGATTTATCCCTAGGACTAGATATTGGTTGGGTTATGTAAATGGTGCACTGAATGAGATATTCAGTGGCATTGTGTGGGTGTTTGACACTGATCTGGCTATACTTCTGAGAGACAAGAGCTAGTAGGCGTCATATACTTTGGCTTTAGAATTTAGAGTTTTATGCATTGTTTTGTGTAACCAATATACCTAAGCATTCGACTGACTTTAGGGAGGAGAAATGCCTCTAAGGTTGCGAGCCGCCTGCTTAGGGTGAGGTGTGTTGTGCAGTTCCTTCTAGGTAACCCTTATTCCAGATGGAGCGGTTGCCTCTGTTTTGAGTAGAGTTTTGAGAGTCTGTGATTTTAAATGATTTTCCAAAAGGGTTTCGAAAAGAGAAAAATGCATAGGTTTGCAAATGGTTTTGGAAAGAGTTTCTCAATGTTTTTTGTTTGTGGTAGACCAAGAAATCGGAGGGTCATGTTGTCGAGACCAAGGGATGTAGGCCACATTCCTAGGTGGTCTAGCACGTCACTTAAGTTGAGGTCTTAAGACCAAGAGGCTGAGGTATGTTCATCAGATTCTTGAGGTATGACACTCCTGAATCGTCGTTCATAAGACCGAGGCTAAGGTCCATGGGATGAGGTACCGACTGAGTTCAGAGGTATGACACTCTGTTTGTCCTAGGTGCCGAGACCTAAGATACTATTTGTACACAGTAGTATCGTAGCAATAAACTCGGGAGGTATGAGACTCTTACGTAGCTAAGTTTAATACCTTGGTCGTTACAGGTATTGAGACTTGTAGGTGTTGGCTAAGCCTAGGGGTGAAGAACCTCTAGTGGTTCAGAGCTATAATGACCCAACTCTAAGTCGTTACCCAAAATCTAGCTACCATTTTTTTATAACTTGCATCAATTCTAATACTAAATCTAACCTTAAACAACTTAAATAAAAATGCTATTAACTCAATTAAGTTAAACTAAATACTTACTCAGAACCCTTGATGTGTGGTCGACCGACTTCATCTTCACGTGCATTAGCAAACTCCTATTCCTATCTTCCACCGGAGAAAACACTAAACAAAATACACATGAGTGACTACTGAAAGGTCACTCAGCACACACCCCACTAAAACACACATTACTCTGACATCTCTCTTGGATGCCGCACACAATCACGGTGAATACTCTTTTGCCCCACAAGCAACACGACTTTAGAAATCATGTTTTTGAATACTATCCTCTTTTTTTTCAAAATCATGCTCTTGACTTTCAATGCCAGTGTTTGTCTTTTTTTTTAAACCATATGTATGATTTTCAAAATTTAATGCGTATTTGAAATGGCCACTTTTGTCAAGTTAAGCTCACAATTAATGGAGAGTGCCACACTAACATTGAGCCTTTGCTCAGTCAAAACAACAAATCATATTTCAAAAACTAGCACGATCCCTTTTTCAAATATTTTCTTTCTACTTTAAAATCCCATACTTTCTCAAACATCTTTCTTTTTCTATAAAAATCTCAGGTTTTTTTAAACATCTTTTTTTTTGTAAAAACTCATGCTCTTCTTATACATCTTTCTTTTTTTGTAAAAAACTCATGCTCTTCTTAAACATCTTTCTTTTTTTGTAAAAAACTCATGCTCTTCTTAAACATCTTTCTTTTTCTGTAAAAATCTCATTCTTTTCTTAAACATCTTTCCTTTTTGTAAAATCCTCATGCTTTAATCTAATGCATCTTTGGAAGCATCTCAAGATGTCACACCCCAAATTTTCCACAATAATTTAAACAAATTAAATTACGGGAAAACTAAAGCTAAATAGTAAAATATCTAACCACCAGGAACCTGTGTGTGCGGCTAGCAGACTCTAGACTATATGCACTACGCTAAACCAATCGCATGTCTGCACCTGCGAACA
>JAMKQA010016808.1:0-32340 GCA_024699735.1 Posidonia australis
CACCAAGGAATCCTTCCTCCAACGCTTCCAACGCTTAATGGCTGCGGCGGTGCTGTGGGAGATATGGAAGGCCAGGTGCTCTACCAGATATGGGGGCATGTTCTTTTCCCTATACAGGATTCTGCTGTCCATCAGGCGCTGGACGTCGGACTTTGCCTTCTTGCTGAGGAAGCTGAAATGCCACAATGATGAGGAAGTTTCCATTCTCCATCAGAGCTTCAACATTTCTAGGATCCCTTCGGCCAAATTCTCCCACATTTCGGTTTCCTGGACGAAACCTCCTGCTGGTACGTTCAAGCTGAACGTCGATGGGGCTACCTGGGGGAACCCAGGTCCCGGGGGGGGGCTATCATCAGGGATCACCGGGGCAACTTCTTTGCCGCGGTGGCGAATTTCTATGGTACCTGCACGAATTTGGTGGCCGAGTTCCGTGCCCTTCAGGACGGTCTGGCTCTTTGCTTACGGCTGGGCCTCCAGCTGTCGGAGCTCGTGATTGAGTCTGACTCTGAGGTCCTTGTCTCCATGATCCGGGGGGGGCGCTGTTTCGACTGGAGGCTCCGGAAAAAGTGGAAGGGGCGTCGCTTGCCTGGTGCAGCAATCCATCTCCATATCTCATATTTTCCGGGAGGCCAACTCGGTTGCGGATGGCCTGGCGAACGTAGGTGTCGACTCTCAGCGGTTCATCTTCATGTCTAAGCCCGGTGACCTTTCAAATTTTTTACGCGGGACTCTATGTTTGGAAAGGGCTGGGCTACCTTACATTCGCACCAGGCAGCATTAGCCCCTCCATTGTTGTAATCAGGTTATCCTATGTTATAATATTTCGTGGTCTCCTAGGGCCCGTTATTTTCCAAGTATAAAAAAAGAAGAAGAAGCTAAACCTAATCCAAAACCCTAAACCTAATTCAAAACCCTAGGCCTGGGCCTAGGGGAGGGGGTGCTGTCATCAGGGATCACGGGGGCAACTTCGTGGCAGCAGTGGCTAACTTCTACGGTCATTGCTCCAATATGGTGGCTGAATTCAAGGCTCTGACGGACGGGCTGGCTCTCTGCTTGCGGATGGGTCTCCATCTTTCGTAGATTCTCATCGAGTCCGACTCCGCGGCCCTCGTCTCCATGTTGCGAGGTGGCCGCTGCTTTGACTGGCGGCAGCGGCAGGATTGGCGGGGTGTCGCTTCTCTGGTTCATCAGTCCTGCTCCCTTTCTCATATCTTCCGTGAGGCTAACTCTGTTGCGGATGGTTTGGCCAACTGGGGCATTGACTCCCAGCAATTCCTCTTCCTGCCTTCGGCTGATGCTCTTTCAAATTTTTGCGCGGGACTCTTTGTCCAGGAGGCTTTAGTCATTCCCCCTCCTCTACTTGTAATCTGTTTTGCTTTTGCTATATGATTTTGGGGTCTCCTGGGGCTCGTTTTTCCAGGTAAAAAAAAAAAAAAAAATTCAAAACCCTAATCCAAAAACTTAAACCTAATCCAAAACCCTAAACCTAATTCAAAACCCTAATCCAAAAGCCTAAACTTAATTCAAAACTTAATCCAAAACCCTATGCTAGCCTAAACCCTAACTTAAACCCTGAACCTAACCCTAAACCCTAATTCAAAACCCTTACAACCTATAACAACCCTAACCACTTCCCACTCCACTATAACAACCTCTAACCACCTATAACAACTTCTAACAACCTATAACAAACCCTAACCACTTCCCACTCTACTATAACAACCCTAACCACTTCCCACTCCACCATAACAACCCTAACCACTTCCCACTTCACCATAACCACCCATAACAACCCATAACAAACTATCTAGCCATTGCAAGCCTATAAATACCCCCTTATTTGCAAGAGGAAAAAGGGGGAAAAAGGAGAGAAAAAACTTGGAAAATTTGAGAGGAGAGCAACCAAGGAGAATTGTTCCAACCAGAGCAACTAAAGGAAGCTCAGATTAGAGAGGAAGCTCAGAGAGGAGAAAAATCAGAGTTCAGGCCACCTCCACTACAAGCTCAGGTAAGGTTACTGATCTATCTAATTTTGGTTGTATTTTCCTTCCTAGGTCCTCCTCAGCCTCCATGGACTCATTCTAGAGAGGAATCAAGCTCCGTGGCTGGAAATGCGATTTCCTCGGGTCACCAAACCCATTTCTCCGGTGAGCAGGATGGAGGCCCGTGTCCAGAATGCTTCCCGTGTCCTAAAGGTTAGGGGTTGGATAGGTTTTTCTCCCTCATGCTTCTCTACCTCTCTGGACGCTGCGACACCCACTCTGAAGGCCTCCAGGAGTAGTTCGTCGGACGCGTCCTCACTGTCACCGGAGAAGAAGGTGTACAGTAGATTTTCTCTGTGCTCCTCTCACCTCGTGGCTCACTCCAAAGCATCAGGACACCTCCCCCTCCTTTCCCTCATGCCTCTGAAAGCTTCAACACCTCAGTTCGAGCCTAGAACGACCTCTACAATCTTGATCGGGACCGGAGTGGGTGGCACTTTTCTTGCCTCTGAGTGGTGGAATTTCTTCCTCTCCGTATCCACAACCCTCTTGGATCCCAAAACGTCGCGTCGCAGCCTCCCAGTGGCCTTTTCTTCTTCGGGCCCGTCGCTGGAGTTGCGACGTCAGTGAGGGAGGTGGGAGGAGGCCTTCGACCGTTGGTTGCTAAATCAGAGTCGTCAGATCTTCTTCCTTTTCTCCCCTCTTGCTCATTGAGCGCTTAGATGCCAGATCAGGCATCGGAGGGGCCTGGGATCATGTCCTTGTCGTCATCACCAGCGAGATGCGGTCGCTGGCGATCATCGGGCCTCTTTGTTAAAGTTTCTTTTAAAAAACTTCTTGTCCTTTTCCTTTCTTGCAACTAGGTCCTTATTGTTTGCATTTAAGCCCCTGCATTAGTTTTTTAATCATTTTAATAATGATTTGTTTTGTAAAATTACAATTTGATCCTTATACATTTCCTTTAATAGTTCACAAGCTTTAAATTTTTGACATAAAACCCTCTGATTTAGTTTCCATTCATTTTAAGTCCAGAATTTGCACATAAAACCCTAAACTTCATTAAAATTGTTCTGAATGAATGATTTTCTAGCACAATTGCAAACCCAACCCTAAAGATTCAAATTTTCACTCAAATGTGCACAAAATTTCATTTTAAACCCTAAACTTCACTAAATTTACACTGAATGCATGTTTTTATGGCATATTTGCAGATCAGTCCCTGAAAATTCATGTTTTCATCCATGAGTCCATTATTTTGCACATTTAACCCTAAATTTATTCAAAATTACACTAAATACATGTTTTACTGGCAAAATTACAGATTGGTTTCTTTAGCCCGCATTGATTTGTGCACTACATCCATTAGGCATGGAGCATACATGTGTTTTCTTCTCATTAATTTCTTTAGGTTTTTCCTTTGTGTTTGGTTTTCCTCATCTTTTCATTAAAAGACTAAGTGGCAACTTCCTTTCCTTATGCTTTTCTTATCTTTCTTTGGTGTTTCCGAGTCCAGTCGCCTTCTCCAGATTTACCATATTTACCGTGACCATATCGGGACTCCTCGTGTGTTTCCACACACCTTATAGTCATGTAGGGTTCCACCGGCATGGTCACAACTAGGATACGAATGGAAGCTGCAAGATGGATTCAAGCAGAATCATAAGACCCAAAAGTTTTTTATTCCTCTGAATTTAACTAACTTTGTTAGTGTAGGGTTTGTAGATCCCACTAGAATCCTATTGTTGTAGAGTACGTACAGAATGAATCAACTAGTGGACCAGAGTGGGTATGTGTTGAGGACTACCATTCTAAGGAGGAGGCTACAAATGGCATAGCAAGTCCAACATTGTCCTTTACACTAAGGACAGCTAGGCTTTTGTTGCCACCCCTAGAGTTAGCTGAAGGTCCTCCTGTGGATCCTATTGTAGTTTCAGTTTCGGTAAAAGTAGTTTCAGCTGTAGTTTCACCAGTGTGTCAATTAGCTTTGGTAGAGTCACAACCAAGTCATCTAGAGTCACCACCTGAAGTACGAGAAACCACCAGTTCATACTACGTTGATTTTGCTTCCGATGAAGAGGAAGGAGATGTTGTAGTGGCACAAGTTGATAGTATGCTCAGTGATTTGGAAGTTCTTTTCCAAGAGTATTTGGCAACACTGGCAGAGGATGCAGAGTGTGAACTATGGCGTAGAAAAGGGAAAGTTGTAGTCACAGAATGCATCACAGACTTGTCAGTTTCATAGGGTCAGTCTACCATCATGGCCCTAGAAGAAGACAAATCAGTGAATGCTAGGCCAGAGGAGTTTGTCTCCTATCAGTTGGGAGGTGGGTCTAGTTGGTACTATCAGTTTTGGCCCCACTTGAGGAGTGGAGTCCAAAAAAAAAGATCCTAAGTTAGGCTCAAGAGAGAATGAGCGTGGCAACACTTATATCAGTTAATCAGAGGACAACTGCCCACTTGTCACACACATTGTACATAAACAGTCATTCGTACAGTAAGGTTGTGGAAGCAGTGGGACAGCTAGGGGCGTCTGTAAGTTCGAAAGCATCAGAATTGGAGATTGTCAAAGGTGTGTACAAAAAGACTAGAGTGACAATGACTATTCTAAAGCATCATCGGGGGCAGAGCGTTGAGCAAATATGCACCTTTGAAGACATGGATCCATCTTTCAACAAGAGGTCCTTTTTGAACTCTTTGCATATGAGGAAGAGGATGACGCGGAAATAGAGGAGGATGGTCTTGACGCACCAAATTTTCAGCCTTACGATGATGACCCAGAGGGTCCGAACTTGCATGTAGAAGAGGAAACTGAGTGTGTAAACATTGGCACTACTGAAAATGTCAAGGAAGTGCGAATTAGTGCCAGGCTCATAGCACAGGCCCGAGCAAAACTTGTTGAGCTTCTCCGAGAATATGCAGATGTTTTCGCTAGGAGCTAAGATGACATGGTCGAGTTAGACGTTGAGGTAGTGGTGCACACATTACCACTTAAGCCTAATGTCAAGCTGGTCAAATAGAGATTACGTAGATGGCGTCCACAATGGCTGTTGAAATTGAAAGAGGACATAATGAAGTAGCACAAGGTCAATTTTTTGAAAGTTGTCCACTACCTAGAATGGTTAGCAAATGTGGTACCAGTGCTAAAGAAAGATGGTCAGGTTCGAATGTGTATTGATTATAAAGACCTAAACAAGGCAAGACCAAAGGATGACTTTCTACTCCCACACATCGATGTGCTTGTGGACAATACTGCAGGATATAAGATGTTGTCATTCATGGACAGATGCTCAAGTTACAATCAAATTAGACTGGTAGAAGAGAATATGGAGAAAATGACCTTCATCACCCCATGGGGAATATTCTGTTATAGGGTTATGCCATTAGGACTGAAAAATGCTGGGGCCACATATCAAAGAGTGATGACAGCATTGTTCCATGATCTCATGCACCAAGATATCAAGGTCTATGTGGATGACATGATAGCCAAGTCAAAAGAGCCCGAGGAACACATTGCTTGCTTGAGAAATTTATTCAACCGCTTGCGAAAATACATGCTACGGCTTAACCCCAATAAATGCGTATTTGGGGTATCATCAGGTAAGCTATTGGGATATATCATTAGCCAGAGGGGAATTGATGTGGATCTGAACAAGGCTAAAGCCATCATTGAGATGCCTCCTTTTACAATAGAAAAGGAAGTCCGAGGGTTGCTAGGGTGGTTGCAATATATCAACCGATTCATTGCCTAGTTGACACCAATTTGTGAGCCAATCTTCAAACTCTTAAGGAAGAATGCACAGATCCATTAGAGTGATGAGTGCCAAGAAGCTTTTGACAAAATTAAGAGGGTCCTGGTAAGGCCACTAGTCCTAGTTCCCCCGATGTCAAGGCGTCCTCCGTTGCTCTATTTGTTAGTAACACAGCATTCAATGGGTGCAGTCCTGGGTCAGCATGATGAAACAAGCCGTAAAGAGAGGGCCATTTATTACTTGAGTAAGAAGTTCAATGATTGTGAAATTAAGTACACCGCAATCACGAAGGTCTGCTTATGCCTTGTCTGGGCCACACAACGCCTGAGGCATTATATGATGGCATATCCTATTCTATTGCTGTGCCGACATGATTCTATGAAATACTTGATCCAGAAGTCACTAGTGGGTAGATGTGTCAAGTGGTAGGAACTCTTATCTCAGTTTGATATCACTTTTGTCACTTAGAAGTCTATGAAAGGACAGGCCATGGTAGATCACTTAGTAGATTTACCTTTACCAGAGTATCAGCCTCTGCATACTCAATTCCCCGATGAGGATATAAAGTTTGCCATGGAAGACGATGAGTCAGAAGGCCCCTGTGACAAAGAGCTATGACATCTATACTTTGATGGTGCAGTTAATAGGTGTAGACACCTCGATTTTGAAGTCACTTGGCAACAAGCTCTTTGGGAAAGATGCTCTGGTTGCGATCACCAAAATCCCCAATTTTCAAACCAAAAACTTAAACCCTAGCTCCACCATAACCCTCAAGCGCACACAAGCCCAATCAGGCCCACACCAGTCCACTCTGACCTAATCAAAATTAAAACCAAACAAAACACATTTAAAACATTTAAAACCCAAATCAATCAAGTGAAAACCCTAATTCAAGTCAAAACTAAATAAAATCCAATTAATCAAACAAAAGCACTAATTAAAATCAAAATTAAATAAAATCAACTTAAAATCCAAATTAATCAAATAAAAACCCTAATTAAAAAATAAAACCAAACAAAACACATTTAAAACCCAAATCAATCAAGTGAAAACCCTAATTTAAGTAAAAACTAAATAAAATCCACTTAAAAGCCAATTAATCAAGTGGAAACCCTAATTAAAGTCAAAATTAAATAAAATCCACTTAAATCTATGTAATAAAGTGAGAATCCTAATTAATCAAATAAAAGCCCTAATTAAAACACAAAAACCCTAATTAAACTCAAAATCCTAATTAATTAAACCCAAAACCTTAATTAAAGTCTAAAACCCCTAAATTAAAATCCAAAACCCTAATTAAAATCCAAAAAAAGCCTAATTAAATTCAAAAGCATAATTAAAATTCTAAACCTTAAAATTAAAATCGTTAAAACCCTAAAATAATTAAAACCCTAATTTAAAACCAATTTATTAAACCATAAATCACAAAATCAAAAACTTAATTCAAATCACAAAACCCAAATAAAAAACCTAAAAATCAAAACCCTAAAATCCCTAAAAAATCCCATAACAAAAAATAAAACAAAAAAACCTAAAATAATTAAAACCCTAATTTAAAACCAATTAATTAAACCTTAAATAGCAAAATCTAATTAAAATCATAAAACATAAATAAAAAGCCTAAATCTAAAACCCAAAATCTATTAGAAACCTTAAAAAACAAAACCCTAAAACAAAACAAAAAAACCCTAAGCCCAATTGCTAGGCCTAATACCCCTTCAATCACAAACTTTATAAATAAAAGAAAATAATTCTGATGATCCTCTCCGGTGACTCCCACAATCTCCGGTGACAATTCTGACGGTCAATCCTGAGATTTCCAGCACTCATCCTCCTCTCGTGCTATCTTTAGACCTTCCTCCTCCGTCAAGCACTCAATCCAGTGGTGCCCAGCTCATGAGGAGGAGAATTGACGGCTCTAGAGGAAGCCCATTGAAGTTTGAAAGATACCAGCTGCCGATTGAGGCAGCCTCTCAAAGCGTGTTTCAGCCTCGAATAGCTCCAACCCTGAAACAACCAGAGAGCCCCCAGCGATCCCCACATCCAGAGATCTCCTTGAATTCTTTTGCTACATAGACCCCCCTGAACCACCATTAGAGCAATCCAAGAGCGTCACCGTCGAGCAACCCTGCTGGGAGAGACAACGTCACCCCAGGTAATTCCTCCTCTTTTAGCTTTGAACCATGCCTCTTTAAGCCCATAGATCGCCCTTCTCAATTGAATCGTCATTCGTCGGAGTGAGTAGGCCCTGTACGTCATCTCCTCCTTCTCCTATGGTGGGTTCACCACCACCAGCAAGGCCGCTGGCCTCCTGGGCGAGATGAGGTCCCTGAGGCCTTACACCCCCTTCCTCCTCTTGCTCTAGGTTCCCTTCATCTGAAAGGGGATCCCTCTAGCCTCCCATGCCTGAGGACACTGTCGTCGCTTTGTCGATCGTTGACTCATCGCCGTCACCCCACCATCGACCCCCCCTTCGCCGTGGAGTCTCCTGGGGTGCCCCGATCATGCCAGCTCCAAACCACCACCTTTGGAAGATTGACCGCCTCGCCACAGAGCTTCCCCCACTGCCTCACCGCCATCATTGACCCCGAAGCATCGCGCCTGCCTCCGCTGTGCTGTCGTAGGTGCCAGAGGTGGGAGGAACACCTTAGACCTCCCCGGACCTCACCGTCACCACCAGGAGCCTCCACATGACGGTCCAATGCTCCTCTGACCTGCGTCTCAGCCTCACCATCTTTGGAATGTCGTCAGCCACTCCACTGTCGTCTTCTCCAACTTCGACAGCTCCTCGTCGGAGTGCGAGGTGGGGGAGATCCTCGGGCCTCCCCAACCCGTTTTGACGTGCTTCAGACACTCGTTGTGCCTCACTTTAGCCTCCTAGACCGTAGCCTACCTTCTTCTGCAGCTAGATCATCGCCGAAGCGGAGACGCCGGCGATCCACCAATGATCTTTGAAGGGGGCTTATTTGGCCCAAGCCTCTTAGTTTTAAATTTTTTATTCTTAGGTCCTTAAATGCTTACGTTTCGGTCCTATATTTTTATTTTTAAGCCCCTATAGTTTAAATAACTTTTATTTCTTTGCTTTTGTTTCTGTAGGAATTGCATATAGATCCCTACCTATTTAAATTTTTATTTCTTTGTAGGAATTGCATATAAATTAATTGCACATAGATCCAATTAATCAAATCAGAACACATGAAAATCGAAAATATTCGGAAAGCATCTTACAAAACAGCAGAAACTTAAGAAATTTGAGAAAATCAAATGAGTAAAAATAATCCTCGTTCGGGTCCATGTCGGCATTGTTAAGCCTGTTAATGTACGCCCTTGGGTGATGAAAATCCAAATCAAATCAGAAAACATGAAAATTGGAAGAAATCCGTAAACTAATGCGAAAACTAAGCTTGACATAAATTTGGAATGCATGCATGATGCAAGAAAATAAGCATGAGGATATATGCATGAAAAAAGGTAACAAAATGTATAAAGTGAAAGCATGGGTGAAATATGTAAATTTCTAGGGACCTCTGCATAAAAAGTTCATGCTCTTGAGTAAAGGCTGAGATTCCAGGGTTGAATCAACAAAATTTTTTAAGAAAACACATCTTATACAATTTTAAGGAAATTGGGGGTTAAATGTGCAAAACTGTGCATTTTTGGTAAAATTAGGATTCCTAGGGTCTAATCTGTAAATTTTCCAATAAAACATGTGTTCAGTGTAATTTTAAAGAAATTTAGGGTTAAATGTGCAAATTAGTGGACTCGTGAATGAAAATGTGAATTTCCAAGGACTGATTTGCAAATTTGCCATAAAAACATGTATTTAGTGTAAATTTAGTGCAGTTTAGGGTTCAAAATGAAATTTTGTGCACATTTTGAGTAAAAACTTGAATCTTCAGGGTTAAGTTTGCAATTGTACTAGGAAATCATTCATTCAGAATAATTTTAATGAAGTTCAGGGTTTTATGTGCAAATTATGGATTTAAAATGAATGAAAACTAAATTAGAAGGTTTTAAATCAAAATTTAAAGCCTGAGGAATATTAAAAGGAATCCATAAGGATCACATTGCAAATTTACAAAACAAAACATTATTAAAATGATTAAAAAACTAACCCAAGGACTAAAATGCAAAATAAAATAACCTAAACGCAAACAAAAGAAAACAAATGAAGTTTTTTTTAAAAGAATTGTTTTTTAAAAAATGATCGATGGCCACCGGCAATTGTACCTTGCCATCGACGGCCATCTGCGAAGCCATGATGGCTTCCCTGATGCCTAATCTGGCATCGAAACAACCTATGAGCAAGAGGGAGGAAAAGGGAGTAGATCCAATGGCTTCGATCTTGCATCTAGCGGTTGGAGGCTTCCCCCCACCCCCCTCGTCAGTGTCGTGACTTTGGCGACGAGCCTGGAGAAGAAAGGGCTATTGGAGGCAGCGGCGCAATGTTCTAGGGTTCCAGGAGGTTTGAGGGCATGGAGAGGAAAGTTTTCCTCCATCTGGGAGCATGAATGACTATGTGAGCTCCCTTCTTGATCAAACTCGTTGTCGTCTCTGGTGGTGTCGACTGTGGAGGAAGATCGGAGCTCGAAGGAAGGCTCTGATGCATCTAGAGGCCAAGGGGGGAGGAGAGGAAGGTGTCCCAGTGATCCTAGGAGAGCTGCGAGGAGGGAGGTGCCCGGACGACGTTTACCAGGGGTCGTCTTCTCCGACGATGATGGGATTGCGTTCGACAATCCACTTCTAGCGGCTTCCAGAGTGGTTGCACGGCTTCTAGAGTAAAGGAGGAGTAAAGGAGACCTAGACTACTCATCCCACACACACTAGGGCACGAATCACTCAGTGGATTCGTGCCTCCACCTCTCTTGCTGGAAAAATGGGTCTGGTGACCCATAAAATCCAAATTCCGACCAAGGAAGCTGCCAAGCTCCATTGAAATTACTTCAGGGAGGTTGAGGAAGACCTAGGGAACAAAAATGGATGAAGATGGAGCTCTGATCGGGGCATACCTGAGCTAGCATTGGAAGTGGCTGCTTGTCGCCACAGGAGCTCGCCAGAGATGGTAGTCAGAGCTGGCCTGAGCTCTGAATTGCCTCCTCTCCGAGCTTCCTCACTGATTTGAGCTCCCTTTGGTTGCTCTGGTCTGAATAATTCTCCTTGGTTGCTCTCCTCTCAAGCCTTCTCTCCTTTTTTCAAGTTTTTTCTCTCTTTTTCAAGCTTTCTCCTCCTTTTCTAAGTTGCAAATGGGGTATTTATAGAGCTATATGGTTGGGTGGTTGAAGAAGTGGTTAGGGTTGTTAAGGAAGTTTGTTAGAGTTGTTAGATTGAGTGGGAAGTTATTAGAGTTGTTAGATTAAGTGGTTAAGGTTGTTATAGGTTGTTAGGATAGAGTGGGAAATGGTTAGGGTTTGTTTAGGTTTAGGGTTTTGGATTAGGGTTTAAGCTAGGTTTAGGGTTTTAGATTATTGTTTAAGCTAGGTTTAGGGTTTTGGATTAAGGTTTAAGCTAGGTTTAGGGTTTTGGATTAGGGTTTAGGCTAGGATTAAAGTTTTGGATTAGGGTTTAGGATTAGGGTTTAAGCTAAGTATAGGGTTTTGGATTAAGATTTAGGATTAGGGTTTAAGCTAGGTTTATCAAGATTTTGGATTAGGGTTTATTAGAATTAGGGTTTGTTAAGATTTACATGGGTTTGATTTGGTTTGAGACATAACTAGGGTTTAGGATACGATTTAGTATATTGAATGTCCTCTAGGTATTTTTTAGATTAAAAGAGAGGCTTAGGCTAGTTTTTTGTGGATGAAATTAGGGTAAGATGTCAAGTTGGCTTTGGGAATAGTAATTGAGAGCCTAACAACCAAAAGTCCATTCCAGAAGAGACTACCTGCAATCTTACAAAATTAGGGTGTCTACACATCCTATTCAGTTCAACCCTAAACTAGCTTGTTTGTCGAAAGTGCAGGGGGCTGGGAATTCAACTAGTTAATTTGTAAATAATACATGAAGCCAGGCAGACAACAAAGGTCAAGTCATCAATATACACAGAAAATCAACATTGTTCAGAGGTGAGTTCAAATGCCCAATTACCAGGGCATGCCTTGCTAGGCTGTCCAACAGTTGTGCCCCCGACCTAACTATTGACCAGACATCCACCACCAGCATGAGGGGCCATTTCTAGTGAGCCTAGACATGCCATTGGTGACCCCCTCGAGTGTCGTTGCAGCCCTCTAACACAGGTGGGGAGTTCTGGACGCTAGTTAAACCGCCGACAACGATTGTCCAAGCAATTGGTTGGACCACAAAGAGTTCTTTAGCTATGGTGGACCTCGTGTAACCATGGCAAGTTTCTGGCGTGACACCAGCTACTTGTCAAGGCACCTCTTCAACCCCCTAACATAGGTGTGTTGACAAAGGCATCGTGCCCCAACTCACTGACCTCCGCCGAGCAAGTCACTGGTGACGAGGCCACAAGATGGAGCAAGGAAAAGAGAAAAAAGAGAGCAGTACACAGGAAAACACAAAGGTGGAGAAGAGGGGAAACCGTACCAACTCTACTAGGACTGCCATTTTATCGATGCCTTTTACTGCTCGTAAATGCCATTGTGTCCTGCCGTGCAGGTACACTATCATCGTCGTATGTCGTTGCTCGAAGCCTTGGTCGTTTGGATGCGAGAGGAGGAGAAGAAGGAGAGTGCAATCAATAGAGGGAGGAAGAAATGAAGGAAGGGGGAACAACGTAGAAGATTTCTTTTCTTTCAATTGAAATAAAAAATTAGAGATAGACCCTCCTTTTTCGTGAAATTACACATTGAAAAATCGCAGGGAAATCAGCCCTATGGTTTATGCAAACTATATTGTTGCAGTTCAAACAAGAAGTGGTGCCCATTAGGAGAAGAATCTTCAAAGTTCCATGAGAAATTTTCTATAAAACCAGTTTCAGGGGTTAAAGTGCAATTTACCCAGTAAAATTGCAAATGACCCCTTTACATGGGGGATAGACGTCGAAATAATGTTGTAAGACATGAAGTTTGCCCATATAACCTCATAATCTGAGAATTCGTCAAGGAAGTCTAGCAAACTGGTGAAATTGCAGTTTAGTTCAGAAGTTATGTGAAAATTGCATCTAGATCCTTGACCTTTTCAAAAATTACAAAGCAAAGATAAAATATCTCATACCTCCACACATCATGATCCAAGGGCGTCTAGGTAAATCTTGGCGACATGATTCAAGTCCCCAGAGCTAGTCAACAACATGGACTAGGAAAGTTGCAGTATTTTCCTATACTTCTGCAGAAATTGCACACATCACTGGAGAAGTTTCAGAGTATGCCAAGAGGTCCTGAATTCTTCTCCAGCTTCCAATAATCATTCTTCAGTATTATGTAGGGTAGCAAATTATCCAAGCGTGTGAATATCTTCAATGTTAGAAATTTGCACATAAGCCCTTATACCTTTTGAAATTGTAGTAGAAAGACTATGGTTCGATTGGCTTCAAAATATGTGCTTAGAGTAGGTCACTTATACAGGAGGTCTTACAATTAGATGCTTATACGTTGTCTGGATAAAAAGGAGGCCGATACAGTAATGTTGTAAGTGCATGCTGGGACATGTGGACCACACATGAATGGGGTATTATTGGCCAAGAAAATAATGTTACAAGGTTATTTCTGGTCAACCATGGAGAGGGACTGCTGTCAGTTTGTGCGAAGATGTCACAATTGTCAAGTCCATGGCAAATTTATTCATGTACCCCCGCAGCAGCTCCACAACATGTCATCAGCTTGGCCTTTCTCAACATAGGGAATAGACGTTATCAGAGCTATCCACCCAGCAGCTTCTAATGGACATTAGTACATCCTGGTAGCTATTGATTACTTTACTAAATGGGTGGAGGTAGCGTCTTATAGGACAGTGACAACCTCTGTGACTAAAAAGTTCATCAGGAACAATATCATTACCCGATATGGGGTTTCACATTCAATAATCTATGATAATGGGACAAATTTCACAGCCAAAAGGGTTGAAGATTTCCTATAGGAATTCCATATCAAGCATCACAGGTCCTCCTTGTACCATCCTTAGATGAACGAGGCTGTGAAATTTGCCAATAAGAATCTAACCAAGATTCTTAAAAAGATGGCGGAAACACATAAAGACTAGCATGATAGGCTTCCACACGCTTTGTGGGCTTACAAAACATCAGTCTGGACTTCAACTGGAGCAACTCCATATTCTTTAGTGTATAGTATGGAAGTAGCCCTACCTATAGAAGTGGAGATACCATCACTTAGAGTCCTGAAAGAAGCAAAGTTGGAAGAGGCAGAGTGGATTGAGGACGGCTTTGTTCAACTAAACTTGATAAATGAGCATCGATTGCAAGCTATGCATCATGCACAATGCTATCAGAAACGAATGGCCAAAGCCTATTAGAAGAAGGTCCGACCTAGAAGTTTCTTTCTAGGGGACCTGGTCTTGCGAGCTATACATCTCCCTAATGGTTGTGGCAAGTTCAGACCCAACTGGTGTGGACCATTCGTAGTCAAACAAGTCTTCTTTGGAGGTGTAGTAATCTTGGAGGACATGGACCATGTCGAACAGTCGGAGCTAGTTAATTCATGCTACCTAAAGAAGTACCATCAGTGATCATAAACAGTGTGTCCTCACTCTGCGACACTCTCATCTTTCTCCATGCATGCATGAATTCATTTTATCAATGTTTTTCTACATCCATGTAGCCTTGCATCTCAGCACATATTAACTCCCATTCAGCATACACATATATAGGCAAGTGATCATCATCATCATCACATGCATGGATCTTAACTCGGTGATGATAAGCGGAATAAGCTTGCCAATGTTGGGAATGAGTAGCACCTCCTCAACTAGATACTATTCAGGTAACCTAGGGAGTGAGGGAGCCAACTTTCATGGTGAATTGGGCGAAGTTTCCAAGCCGCTCAAGGACCCTACACCTCCCAAAGGGAGATAAAATGTTAAGGGTGAGAATGAGAGTGTGAGAAATAAAATAAAAAATATATTTGTGAAAGAGCATAAAAGAATTAGAAGACAGAAGTCATAGATAGAAGTCAGCCCTAAAGAAAGAGGCGTGACGGGTAGCACTATCCCTACAATTTATCTTGGAGAGGAGTTGGAGTGAATACTTGGAAAGCATGTTCCAAAAGGGCCTAGCCAACCCTTTAAATAGCAATAGCTCCCTACCATTAACCAGGTACCTATTACCTCCAAGCAAGGGATAGGGTAAACCCACATGCCTATGAGGGAGAAAGAATAAGGAAAATAAAATAAAAAGCAGGGGTATGGTCCAGTGGGGTTTGGAATGGAGTCCAGGACACAATATTGCATTTTCAGAGAGCCACTTAAAAAACTAAGGGCTTGGATAGAGTCTCGTGAGGATTGGAGCCACCATTCCCTTGTATACATGGCCATAAGCATTCCAATGCTGAGGGCACTAATAAGATCCCACAAATCATTTAGCATGCATGCATTCTTCTCATAAACATCATCTTAAAGCATTGTAGAGGCTAATCTGGTTCTTTTAGCTGGGGCATGATGACAGCTTTTAGCCTAAGAGGATCAGGAGGGCATCACTTAAACCAGGGGCATGAAAGTTGCTCTTATTGGTTACGGCCATTTACGTCAAACCAGGGGCATGTCAGTTGTCCTATGGTTAGACACACTGAGCCAGTACTTGGCCAGGGGCATGCAAGCTGCTCTTATTGGTTAGGGTAATCCATGTCAAACCAGGGCCATGTCAGCTATCCTATGGTTAGACGCACTAAGCCAATACTCGACTAGGGGCATGTCAACTGCTCTACAGGTTGAGGATCCCCGTAATCTACCTAGGAGGCATGCCAGCTACCTCATTTGGCTTCTTAATCACCTTGTGTTAGCTCCCGATCATCAGGGTTTGATGGCTGTACCTCATTGTTTTGGCACCTAGTCAAGACCAGTTGGTAACTAGGGTCTCTTACTGGGGCTATGCGCAAGATGTAGTCCATTCAAAAGCTCACTATTTAGTCAGTTCTTGATTGTAACGTTCAGCTTTGGGCTAGTCTTTTTGATTTTCAACACCATTTGCATTGCACCTTTTATCTGTCTGCATAAGACTTTACAAAATGTTGTTGAATGGAACAAAGTTTAAGCCTATTTCTAAATCAGTGTTTTGAGCATGTTCTGCAGGAGATCGTCTTCCCTTTCTAGTGTGGCTTGAGTCAGGAGAAGCTGAAGTGCCCTATTAATCATGGGTTTCCCCACGATGGTCATACCTATGCATTGTTCAAATGTTCTCCAAGCATGGATTGGGAAACTAATAGAAAGTGATCGTGACAAATTACAGATTTGAGGTATCTCCTCAAAGCTTCTGGATATCGCAATGGTGGAGGTTTCTAGATACTTCTTGTGTGCAGCTGCTTGGTTCTGGAAGCCAGCCCATCATGTATTCCACTTTGGAGAGTCGAATTGACTCCTACTTTGGAGGAGGTTAATAGAGTGTGTTGTCTGCAGAGGTTCCTAGGACTTACCGTGTTTATGCGGTGCAACGGATATTCCTCAGTTTTGAGTGAACTGACTGGCATGTCAACCGGCAATTGTGGTCGTGAACTAATCTGTTCAGATGGACATTCTCCCACGCTACAGCTGGCTTACTTTGACAAGGTGGCTGGAATGCACATCTCCTTGTGAGATGAGCTATGGTTGAAAGGCTTTGTTGTCCACTTCTTAGGAGAGTTGGTTTTCAGCTATGGTTGAAAGGCTTTGTTGTCCACTTCTTAGGAGAGTTGGTTTTCAGCCATGGTCAGACGGTCATGAACATTGAGGTTGCCGAGATTGCTTTGGCAGTGGTCACCCATCGGATAGACTTGGCCTCAGTTATCTTGGCAAAATTATCTAGCTTTAGACCAGTCACTGCGACGCTGCTGGCAGTTTTATGGCTGTGGAGCTTTTGTACAGGTGTGGTTGGCCACTCATTTGGGTGTAGAAGTCTTACGCCTGCAACGGTTGGCATTCAAGTCCTACTGTCAAAGCAGTCATGCTTGCACACTCACCTTGATTCACAAGGAGTATGAGCGGTTGGAAGGTTTGACAGAAGACAAAGTCATCTAGCGTATCATTCCTTCGGTCATTTATAACTTTGAGGCTTTCTTCAATACAATCAATATGTAGCTTATCATCCTATCGGGGCTGACTGGTGGAGTGGAGTATCACCCATTCCATGTGATGTGGTAGTTTGGCAATCAACAAGATTCCCTTGTTTAGGGGTTAATGCCAGCCCAGTTCCAGGAGTACTCTTTGAGTTCCTATGCTATGACTAAGGAGCTATCTTTCCTGCTTTGTGGTTCCATATGATCGAAGGACCTTGTAGTCATAGAGGGGAAAGGTTGCACAGAAGATTATGAAGCCAAAGTTGAAGAAACCTAGCCAATCTACAACGTTGCTCTGAGTCATACACTTTCTACCAAAGCTCCAGGCTAGAAGAGATCTAGGGATGAAGTAGACTCTTGATATTCGCATTATGCTATTGGATCATTGCAAGTTGAAATGCATGTAATCACTTCATTGACTGCTATAATAAAATTCATCTGATCACTTCTGGCCAGCTTGTTTGGTTGCTTATGGTTGATGCGGAGTAGAAATTGCCATTGTGACAACATGTGCTTAACTGGTTCAAATTGCTACTTTCTTCTGCCTGTCGACTTAGCACTGGGGACCACCTTGATAAAAGTCGAGAATTTCATTTTGTTGCCTAGGCCTGGACAAAAAAAGTCTTTATAAACTTCTGTACTGGGTATAGCAAAATCCAGCCTGCTCTGTTGGACTTGCTCTAGTCGAGCAAAGTCTTGTTTCCATCTAGACCTTCGGCGAGGTTCAGGTGTTCCTATCCCAGATTCTCTCCAAAAGGACTAATCTTGGCAACATCTGCTCTATTAGACTTGTTCTAGTCAAACAAGTCTTGTTTTCATCTTCTTCTAGGCCTCGTGCGAGGACTAGAGCATATCATGCTTGGTAAACTCTTCCCCCTTTAGCTAACAGGTTTGATATCCTGTCATGCCCTTGCAAGTGGGCTAATATCCCAAACTATCCGATTGGCATCTATCAACTTGCCATATCTTGGTTGGTAAGTCCGAAACTTGCCATATCCTCTCTCGGTCGGTAAGTCTAAAACTTGCCATATCCTCTCTCGGTCGGTAAGTTCGAAACTTACCACATTCTTTCACAGTCGGTAAGTCCGAAACTTGCCATATCCTCTCTCGGTCGGTAAGTCCGAAACATGCCACATCCCTTCTTGATCGGTATGTTTGAAACTTGCATATCCTCTCTCGGTCGGTAACTCCGAAACTTGCCATATCCTCTCTCGGTCGGAAAGTCTGAAACTTGCCATATTCCTTCTCTGTTGGTAAGTCTGAAACTTGCCATATCCCCCGTCGGTTGGTAAGTTTGAAACTTGCCATATCCTCTCTTGGTCGGTAAGTCCGAAACTTGCATATCCTCTTTTGATCAGTAAGTCCAAAACTTGCCATATCCTTTCTCGGTCGGTAAGTCCAAAACTTGCTATATCGTCTCTCAGTCGGTAAGTCCGAAACTTGCCACATCCTTTCTCAGTCGGTAAGTTCAAAACTTGCCATATCCTCTCTCGGTCGGTAAGTTCGAAACTTCTTGGTCGGTAAGTCTGAAACTTGCCATATCCTCTCTCAGTCGGTAAGTTCGAAACTTGCCATATCCCCCTTCGGTCAGTAAGTCCGAAACATGCCATATCCTCTCTCAGTCAGTAAGTTCGAAACTTGCCATATCCTTTTTCGATCGGTAAGTCCGAAACTTGCCTTATCCTCTCAGTCGGTAAGTCCGAAACTTTCCATATCCTCTCTCGATCGGTAAGTCCAAAACTTGCCATCTCTCGATCGGTAAGTCTGAAGCTTGCTATATCCTTTCTTGGTCGGTAAGTCTGAAACTTGCCATATCTCCCTTCGGTCAGTAAGTTTGAAACTTGCCATCTCTCAGTTGGTAAGTCCAAAACTTGTCACATCCTCTCTTGGTTGGTAAGTCTGAATCTTTCCATATCATCTCTCGGTCGGTATGGCCGATACTTGCCATATCCTCTCTCGGTCAGTAAGTCCGAAACTTGCCAGATCCCCCTTTGATTGGTAAGTCCGAAACTTGCCATATCCCCCTTCGGTTGGTAAGTCCGAAACTTGTCATATCCTCTCTTAGGTGGTAAGTCATAAACTTGCCATATTCTCTCTCGGTCAGTAAGTCCGAAACTTGCCATATCTTTTCTCGGTCGGTAAGTCTGAAACTTGCCATATCCCTTCTCGATCGGTAAGTCTGGAACTTGCTATATCTCCCTTCGGTCGATAAGTCCAAAACTTGCCATCTCTCAATCTGTAAGTTCGAAATATGCTATGTCCCCTCTTGGTCGGTAAGTCCGAAACTTGCCATCTCTCGGTCGATAAGTCCAAAACTTGCCATATCCTCTCTTGGTTGGTAAGTCTGAAACTTGTCATCTCTCGATCGGTAAGTCCAAAACTTGCCATATCCCCTATTAGTTGGTAAGTCTGAAACTTTTCATCTCTCGGTCGGTAGGTCCGAAACTTACCATGCCCCATTCGATTATTGCTCAGAGAGTTTGGAATCGATGGTGCCCCCTTTGATCATGTTCCAGATGGACTAGACCAACATCTTTCTTTGGGCTGGTACCTCGAACTACTCGATTGACACCTGTAAAGGCATCTATCTTTTTGGTCAGCAGGTCCTGTATCATGTCATGCCCCCTTTTTTCTTGGGCTGGTAGCATGAAATATCCGGTTGACAACCGTTATAGTGTCTGGAGTGGGCTGATAACCCAAACTATCCGGTCCACAAGATCGTTAATTTCGTGCTATTTTGATTCTCAGTCAGTGCTCGGGAAGTAGTGGTCTCCTCCTCCTGTTTCTTTTTCCTTGTAAAAGGGGGCGGGGTGTCTTTGTCAACCCTAAGCATTGGTCTTTGTTCCATTCGTCCTCCGACCTTGCTTAGGGAGGGGCATTTGTAGACACCCCATATGCTTGCAGTTGGACCCTAGACCTAAACCCTTGTCCAAAACCCAAAACCTATCCTAAACCTTAGTCCAAAACTCTAGACTTAGCAAACCCTAGTTTAAAATCCTAGACTTAGCAAATCTTAATCCAAAACCCTAAACCTAGCCTAAACCCTAATCCAAAACCTAGACTTAGCAAACCCTAGTCCAAAACCATAAACCTAGCTTAAACCCTAATCCAAAACACTAAGCTAGCCTAAACCCCAACTTAAACCCTAAACCTAACCTTAAACCCTAATCCAAAATCCTAACAACATATAACAACCTCTAACAACCCTAACCACTTCCCACTCCAACATGACAAACTTTAACTACCTATAATAACTTCTAATAACCTATAACAAACCCCTAACCACTTCCCACTCCACCATAACAACCTAACCACCTATAACAACTTCTAACAACCTATAACAACCCTGACTACTTCCCACTCCACCACAACAATCCTAAACACTTCCCACTCCACCATAACAACCCATAACAAACTTCCTTGCCATTGCAAGCCTATAAATATCCCCTCATTTGCAAGAGAAAAAAGGGGGAGAAAAAGGAGAGGAGAGTAACCAAGGGGATTTCTTTTAACCAGAGCAACTAGAGGTGTCTCAGATCAAAGAGGAGAAAAATCAAGGTTCAGGCTAGCTCCGGCGACCTCCATCACTGCCAGCTCAAGTAAGCCTCGATCCTAGCTCAATTTCTTTCAATTCCAATTCCTTGGGACCTCCCAACCTTCCTCAATCGATTCCAGTAAGGCTAGGTGTGTTCCTTGGCTGGAATTAGGCAATTTTTGGGTCATCGGACCCGATTCTTTAGTAGGAGAAGTGGGGGCACAAATCCAATGATTGATTTGTGCCCTAGTGTGCTCAATTCGATTAAGCCTGGTCCCTTCTTGCTTCTCCTCCACCCTGGAAGCCTCTCCCTCGCTCTGGACGTCGCTGGAGGATGATCGCCAGATGTAGTCTTGCCGTCGTCGGAGAAGACGACTTCTGGAAAGACTGTGTAGGCGCCTCCCGCCTTGCAGCACCTCTCCAACCGTCGAGACGTCATCCTCTCTTCTTTCCTTGAACTCTAGAGCCCACAAGACCCCGCATTGAAACCTGATCGCATCCCACAGTCCCTGTCTGTGTCGCCCCTCATTTTCCATAATAATTTAAAACAAATTAAATTACAAGAAAATTAAAGCCAAATAGTAAATATCTAACTACGAGGAACCTGTGTGTGTGTGGATAGGAGATTCCAAACTATATGCACTACGATAACCCTCTGCATGCCTACACCTGTAAACCAAAACCACACGGAAAATGCAAAAGTGACAAAAGTCACCTAGTACGCACCCCACGAAAACCACGAAAAGTAAATCATAATTACTTTTCTTTTAAATTCATTTCGCAAACAATTTTCTCAAAACCTCACAAAATAGACCCACACCGGCCAAAACCACAATTGGGGCTCTACTAGTCTAAAGCCACAAGCAAAGGCCTTTATTGGCCAAAACCACACACAGTGAGTCGGGAAGCCCGGCACCAGGCAACCTAACTCTCGCTACAAGCAGTCCACCTAGGAGCGACCACGGCGTTCTGCACTGCCACGGTGTGCCACCTTGTGTAGGAGCCAACCACCGTCCTGCGATTCTCCCTCTCTGGAGAACCCTCAAAAGCCAACCCCACCTTGGGAAGGCTATCTTGTCTCTCAGGACGCTACCAGCTACGGGGCATGTGTCCCACCTGCACTGGCCACCACAGGGTTTGCTTCCTCACGACGTCCTCCACACACGGTGTGACCATGCTGGTGGAACCCTACATGGCTGTCCTTACGATGCGTGGAAGCACACGAGGAATCCCGATACGGTCACGACGAAGATGGTGAATCCGGAGAAGAAGACTAGATTCAAGAACACCAAGGAAATATAAGAAAGGATAAGGAAAGGAGTTGCCACCTAGTCTTTTAATGAAAAGACAAGGAAAACCAAACACAAAAGAAAACCAAGAAGAAAACAAGATGAAGAAAACATGTACGCTCCGTGCCTAATGGATGTAATGCACAAATCAATGCGAGCCAGAGAAAGGGTAAGGATTCTTGTTACGCATGGGGAAGGGGTTAGCACCCATATGCGCTCTAAAAACTCGATCTTTCTAGGTTTCCTACTTGCTAAATGGTCTGTTGGATGTGTGCTTGCCTATTTTGAATGCATATGCTGAAGATGACTAGAAAACAAGCCAAATCAAAGAGAAGAAATGAATAAAAGGGAAAAAATTAATCCAGGGACAAATGTAGGCATTGAGAATGCCGCTTTACTGTACGCCCGTGGGCAATGAGAAAAATCGTGAAAATCGAGAAACTCTCTGCAAGCGTCTAGCAAATCAGCAGAAATTTGAATAAATCCAAGAAAATCAAATTGGGGAAAATAATCCTCATTCAGGATAATGTTGGCATTGTTAAGCCTGTTAATGTACGCCCTTGAGCGATAGAAAGCCAAATCAAGTCAAAATCGCAAAAATCAGAAGAAATCTAGAAAGCGATGGGAAAACAAAGTTTGAAAAGTGTTAGAAATGCGTGCATGATGTAAGGAAGAAATCACGAGAAAACATGCATGAAAAATAGCAACAAAATGTGCAGAATGCATGCAAGAGCGTAAAAATGTAAATTCCAAGGGCTTTTTTGCAAAAATCCCACATTGTGAATGAAAACTGAAATTCTGAAGCTAATTCATAAAAAATACATAGAAAAACACATTTCATGTAATTTCGAAGAAATCTAGGGTCAAATGTGCAAATCTGTGCATTTTTCGTCAAATTGAAGATTCCTAGGGTTTAAAATGCAATTTTGCCATTAAAACATGTATTTAATGCGATTCTATGGAAATTCAGGGTAAAATATGCAAGGAAAAGAGTCCATGTTTGAAAACAGAAAGTTTCAGGGGCTGACATGTAAATTTACCTTAGAAAACATGCATTTAGTGTGAAACAAGTAAAATTCAAGGGCTAAAATGCAATTTAAGTCACATTTGAGTAAATATTTGAATTCTCAGGGTTTTACTAGCAATTTTGACAGAGAAATATGCTTACAAAGTTATTTTAATGAAGCTCAGGGGTTTAACTGCAATTTAATCAGAGAAATATGCATTCAGAATTATTTTCATGAAACTTAGGATTTTAAATGCAATTTTTGAGTGAATGTTTGAATATCCAAGGTTTAATTTGCAATTTTAACAGAGAAATATGCTTTCGGACTATTTCAACAAAGTTCAGGGTTTTTTATGCAAAAATGCTGGACTTAAAATGTAAGAAAAGCAAATCAGGGGGCTTTATATCAAACTTTAAATCATAAAAGACATTAACAAGATTATTCAGGGGGTACATTGCAATATTTTCAAATCAAACATTATTCAAATGATTTAAAAAAAATGCAAGGACCTAATTGTAAGAAAAAAGGACCTACTCGTAAAAAAAGAAAGACCTAACTGTAAGAAAACAAAAGTTTCAGAAGTTATTTAAAAGAAAACTTTTTTTTTATTTTTTAAAAGAAAAGGAATCGACGGCGGCCGGCGATGGAACTCTACCGTCGACGATTGCCAGGGATGCTCCGGAGAAGCATCCCAAAGCTTGATCGAAGATCAGAAAGCACGAGGAGCATGAAGAGGAGAAGAGAGAAAGATCCAATGGTCTGGATCGAAGGTCCAATGGCTGGAGTGGGCCTCCCACCTCCCTTGCCGTCGGGACAGCTCCAGTGACGGCGTCGGAGAAGAAGGAGGTGCTGGAGGGCAACGGCGTGTCGCTTAGGGATCCAGGAAGCTTAGCGGTGCAGTGAGGAACATTTCCCCTCTTCCAAAAGCAAGAATGGGACACTCCTCCCATCCTCGGACCTCGCTTGCCGTCGATGTGATCCAACTCCGGCGAGCTCGACTGTGGTGGCTATCTAGGGCTTGAGTCTTTGCTTCAATAGCTCCAGAGTGCTGGGGGCGCATCGATGAGTGCTTCTGGATGCTTGGAGAGGCACGGCGGAGCTAGAGGCGCGCATCCCATCGCTGTTGCCAGTCGTCTTCCCCAGTGATAGCGAGACATCGTAATTCTGGCGATCTTCTACTAGAGGCTCAGGGAGGAGCGAAATGGCGCACTAGGGGCTGAAAGAGCTTGAGGGAGACCAGGGGAGGAAGATCTAATGCTCTGGGGCTCGAATCAACCAGTGGATTCGTGCCCCCAACTAAGCCACCGGAAAATTGCTCCAACAAGGCTTGAGAGCTTGATTCCAGCCCAGGAACACCTCTGGCTTGATTGGAATCAAACGGGGAAGGAGGAGGGAGATCCAGGAAGCTAAAATGAAGAGAAATTGAGGCTTGTGGAGGGCGTACCTGGTTTGGCAGTGGAGTTGACTGTTGGAGCTCGCCGAAGGCCGCTGAAGATGGCTGGAAACTCTGATTTCTCTCCTCCACAAGCTTCCTTCTTGCTCCAGGATCACTCTGGTTGCTCTGATTGGGAGAAAAAGCTTTGGGAGACTCCCCTCTCTAATTTTCCAAATCTCCCTTCTCACTTGCAAATGGGGCTATTTATAGGCTTCCAATTGACTTGGTTGGTTCTTATGGTTAGAGTGGGAGGTGGTTAAGGTGGTTAGAGTGAAGTGGGAAGTAGTTACGGTGGTTAGAGTGAAGTGGGAAGTGGTTTAAGGTGGTTGGAGTAAAGTGGGAAGTGGTTAAGTTTGTTGGAGTGAAGTGGGAAGTGGTTAATGTTGTTGGGGTTTGACATTATGGTTTTGGATTTGACTTATGGTTTATGGTTTAACCTATGGTTTAGGGCTTGACTTAGTGTTTGACCTAGGTTTTAGGGTTTGGATTAGGTTTTGAATTTGGTTTAGGTCTTAACCTAGGGTTTAAGGTTTGGATTAGGGTTTAACCCAGGTTTTAGGCTTTATTTAGGGTTTTATGGTTTTGTTTAGGTTTTTAGGGTTTTTCAAGGGTTTTTAGGGTTTGTTAAGGTTTTTATGGTTTATTTAGGGTTTTATGGTTTTGTTTGGGTTTTTTTAGGATTTTCCTAGGGTTTTTAGGGTTCTGTTTGGGTTTTTAGGGGTTTTCTTGGGTTTTTAGGATTTTTTAGGGTTTAGTTTGATTTTTAGGGTTTAGTTTGATTTATAGGGTTTTGTTTGGTTTTCTGAGGGGTCTTTACGGTTTTTATGGTTTATTTAGGGTTTTCTACTTTTGTTTGATTTTTTAGGATTTTTTGGGCCTTGTTAGGGTTTGGTCCATTTGCAAGTATATGGGGGTGTCTACACACGGTACTTAGGAGGGAGTGTCATGCCTCCACACCCGACGACACCCGAGACCTAGTGCTCACTTTGACAGTAGGAGTATCATACCTCCCCGTCATTCCACAAGACACCTCAACCCGAGGACCACAACCCTAGCCTTTTGACCACAGTCAAGGAGTCTCATACCTCCAGGACCCAATGCCCCTCAGCCTCTGGTATCTCGGTCCCCGACCTCAACCAAGGAGTCGCGCCCGACCACCTGAGAATGTCGTCACATTCCCTAGTCCCAATGACACGGTCTCACACTGTCTCAGCCTGCACACAGAAAACCAGGAAAACATTTTCCAAAACAGGCCAACTATTTCCTTAAAATTCATTTTCCAAAACCATTTTCATATCTTTGAAAATTCTTCCAAAACCTCGACAAAACGGCGGATTAGAGGTCCTAGGAGACCACCACTAACGGCCCATAGTCCCTCTCAATGGGACAAAACACAGCAATCCAGAAAGCCCTCAGAAAACACATTTGGGCCCAGATCTGGCTTGCCGAAAATGGGTTTGGTATGTCAAAAAACCTTGGTTCGGTAGACCGACTTGGATCAGTTGACCGAATCAGGTCAACGGTTAAACACTTAGGCCAAAATCGGTATACCAAAAAAGGTTTGGTCGACCGATTTCTCCTTATTAAGACGATCGTCCAAAATCGGACGACCGAATTTCAAACAGAGGACCTAAACTGACAAATAAACGGCATATAGAAATGGTTCAGTATGCCGAATTCTGCGAAAAACAGAAAACGGCCAAACCCTACAGTCTGAAATCGCCCCAAATGAGACCTCCTATTGGACCCCCTAAACAAATACCAAAAATCTTACATAAAACATAAGATGTAGACCCTCGAGTCTACTCCAAATCCGAACAAACAAAACTAAAATCCATTCACCATGCATCAAGATATAAAATCACAATGGTAGAAGGGTCGAAACGACCCAAAATGCAACCACTTGCATAAATGCCCATAAATGCCACAGTAAATTCTCAAAAATTCTAAAACATTAAATTTGGCCTAGATTACATGCATCCTAGGTATTTCTACCATTTTCATGCTCTCTATTACAAGGATTGGAGATGCGTAACAAAGAATGCGCTTTGACGATTCTCCATTTGACTCCGATGACCACGACGCAACCACGGCCATGGGAGCACTCCACTCGAGCTCCACGCACCACCACGAGCAACCACAACGCCTCCGCTTCTCTCCCTGTCTCTTTCTCTCTGTTGGCACGTGAAAGAAGGAAACAGAGAAAGCAGGGGAGGATGGGGGAAAGGAGAAGGGGGTGGAGAAGGAGGAGTGGGGAGGAAGGGAAGGGATGGGAGGTGGGGAAGGAAAGATGCACGCCCATGGAGGAGGAGGAAAGAAGAAGAAAGAAGGAGAAGACGGTGACGAGCGGCTAGGGAGTGCGGTGCAGCTTATAAAGCCTGCACATGTAGTAGCTGGGAGCGTGCTCACGTGCACGTCTCAGCCACCGACACACCTCACGAGCACATCGGCTACTCCGCACAACCACCAGCCACAACAACCGGCCCATGGCATGGACCCCACATGGACCCCACACGCACAGTGCCACAATGCACAGTGCCAACCATGCACAGGGACACACAAATAGAAGCCGGCCCATGAGGCCCAAGCACAAAAGCACAAAATGACACAACGGGCCTTGAAACAGTAACACTTGTCTAGGAATAAAATTCATAAAATGTAAATAATTACCAAAATGAATTTTACAGGTGTTACACCATCGCCGGAGTCGATGTAGAGTATGATCGAGAGTGGGAGGAGCAGCCCCGTTCTTGCCTCTAAGCGATGGGAAATGTTCCTCTCTGCACCTTCAAGCCTTTAAAAGCCCAGATGTGATGCACCACGGCCTCCAGTTGCCTTTTCTTCCCCGGGACCATCGCCGAAGTCGCGACGCCGGCGAGAGAGGTGGAGAAGAGTCCTGGATTGTCAAACACCTGATCCAAGTCATTAGATCTTCCCCTTTTTCTTCCCTTTTGTTCACTGTGTGCTTGGATTCCAGATCGGGCATTAGGGAAGCCATTAATGGCATCTCAGATGGCCGTCGATGGCGAAGTTCCGTTGTCGGCGACCGTCATACCTTTATTTTAAAAAAATAAAACTTCTTTTAAAAAACTCTACTTCTTTTCTTTTCTTACAACCATGCCCTTTTATTTTGCATTTCAGCCCCTGCATTAGTTTTTTTAATCATTTTAATAATGATTTGTTTTGGAAAATTGCAGTGTGACCCTTGCAAAGTTCTTTTATTGGTTCTCAGGCATTAAATTTTGACATAAAATCCTCTAATTTAGTTTTCATTCATTTTAAGTCCATATTTTGCACAAAAAACCCTAAACTTCATTAAAATTATTCTGAATGAATTATTTTCCTGCATAATTGCAAATCTAACCCTGCAGATTCAAATTTTTTACCCAAATGTTCTCAGAATTTTTTACCAAAATTTGCAGATCAATCCCTGGAAATTCATGTTTTCAAACATAAGTCCACTATTTTGCACATTTAACCCTGAAGTTCTTCAAAATTGCATTAAACACATGTTTTACTGACAAAATTATAGATTAGACCCTAGGAATCCTGATTTTTACCCAAAATGCGTAGTTTTGCAAATTTTACCCCCAACATCCTAAGTTTTTGCTGTTTTGCGTGACGCTTTTCGAATATTTCTAATTTTCACGATTTTCCTCATCGCCCAAGGGCGTACAGTAAAGTGGCATTTTCAATGCCTACATTGTCCCTCGGATTATTTTCCCTATTATTTCTCTTTATTCATTTTTTTCTCTTTGATTTGGCATACTTTCGCATTCATCTTGGGCATGCACATTCGGGATAGACAAGCATACACACACTTGATCATTAGCAAGTAGGAAACCTAGGAAGACCAATTTCTTCGGGCACATGGGGGTGCTTAACACCTTCCCTATGCATAACAAGAATCTTTACCCTTTCTCTGGCCTGCAATGGCCAAGTGTTGCATCCATTAAGCACAGAGCATACATATGTTTTCTTCACCTTGATTTCTTTAGGTTTTCCTTTGTGTTAGGTTTTTTTCATTTTCCCATTAAAAGACTAGGTGGGGACTCCTTTTCCTTATCCTTTTCTTATCATTTTTTGGTGTTTTTTAGTACATTCTCCTTCTTCAGATTCACCATCTTCGCCATGACCATATCGAAACTCCTCGTGTGTTTCCATGCACCTTGGAGTCGTGTAGGGTTTCACTGGCATGGTCATAGATAGTATAGGATATCATCCTAGATGGATAGTTTAAGATATCAACCTGGATTGAAAGCTTAGGATATCAGCCAAAAAGGAAAGTTTAGG
Organism: Posidonia australis; assembly: GCA_024699735.1. Taxonomy (NCBI): domain Eukaryota; kingdom Viridiplantae; phylum Streptophyta; class Magnoliopsida; order Alismatales; family Posidoniaceae; genus Posidonia; species Posidonia australis. The sequence continues at coordinate 28,447 of JAMKQA010016808.1, forward strand.
ATATCAACCTAGATGGATAGTTTAGGATATCAACCTAGATGGATAGTTTAGGATATCAGCCTAGATAGATAGTTTAGGATATCATCTTGGATGGATAGTTTAGGATATCAGCCTAAATGGATAGTTTAGGATATCAGCCTAGATAGATAGTTTAGGATATAAGGCTAGATAGATAGTTTAGGATATCAGCCTGGATGGATAGTTTAGGATATCAGTCTAGATGGATTGTTTCTGACAAGATATCAGACTTGTCGGGCCAACAAAGAAAAGGGAGAGTTAACAAGTTATTGAACTTGTTGGGCCGACAAAGGAAAGGGAGAGCGAACAAGTTTTCGGAGTTGCCAGTCTGACAAAGAAAGGGGAGAGCTTACAAGTTATCGGACTTGTCAGGCCGACAAAAAAAGGGGAGAGCTGATAAGTTATCGGACTTGTCGGGCTGACAAGTTATCGGACTTGTCGGGCTGACAAAGAAAGGGGAGTGCTGATAAAATATTGGACTTGTCGGGCTGATAAAGAAAGGAGAGAGTTGACAAGTTATCGGACTTATCGAGTTGATAAGAAAAAGAGAGAGCATACAAGTTATCAGACATGTCGGGCCATCAAAGAAAGGGGAGAGCTGACAAGTTATTTGACTTATCGGGCTGACAAAGAATGGGGAGAGCAGACAAGTTATCGGACTTGTCGGGCCAACAAAGAAGGACAAGAGCTGACAAGTTATTAGACTTGTTGGGTCGACGAAGAAAGGAGAGAGCTGATAAGTTATCAAACTTGTCGAGCTGATAAGTTATCAGACTTGTTGGGCCGACAAAGAAAAGGGAGAGCTGAGAAGTTATTGGACTAGTTGGGCCGACAAAGAAAGGGGAGAGCTGACAAGTTATTAGACTTGTCGGGTTGACAAAGAAAGGGGAGAGTTGACAAGTTACAAGACTTATCGGGCAAACGAGGAAAAGAGAGAGCTGACAAGTTGTTGGACTTATCGAGCCGACAAAGAAAGGAGGGAGCTGACAATTTATTTGACTTGTCGGTCCAATAAAGAAAGGGGAGAGCTGACAAGTTATTGGACTTGTAGGGTCGACAAAGAAAGGGGAGAGCTGACAAGTTATCAGACTTATCAGGCCAACAAAGAAAGAGGAGAGCTAACAAGTTATCGGACTTGTTGGGCTGACAAAGAAAGGGGACAACTGACAAGTTATCAGACTTATCAGACCGACAAAGAAAGGGGAGATTTGACAAGTTATCAGATTTGTTGGGCTGACAAAGAAATGGGAGAGTTGACAAGTTATCAGACTTATCGGGCTAACAAAGAAAAGGTAGAGTTGACAAGTTATTGAACTTATTGGGCCGACAAAGAAAAAGGAGAGCTAACAAGTTATCGGACTTACCAGATCGACAAAGAAAGGGGAGAGTTGACAAGTTATCAGACTTGTCGGGCCGACAAAGAAAGGGGAGTGCTAGCAAGTTATCAGACTTACTGAGTCAACAAAGAAATGAGAGAGATGACAAGTTATCGAACTTGTTGGGCTGACAAAGAAAGGAGAGAGCTGATAAGTTATCGGACTTGTCAGGTCGACAAAGAAAAGGAAGAGCTGACAAGTCATCTGACTTATTGGGTCGACAAAGAAAGGAGGGAGCTGACAAATTATCGGACTTTCCTGGTCGTCAAAGAAAGGAGAGAGCTAACAAGTTATCAGACCTGTCGGGCCAACAAAGAAAGGAGAAAGTTGACAAGTTATTGGATTGGTCGGACCAACAAAGAAAGGAGAGAGCTGACAAGTAATCGAATTCTGGCCAACGAGGAAAGGAGAGAGCTGACAAGTTGTTGGACTTATCGAGCCGACAAAGAAAGGAGAGAGGTGATAATTTATCTGACTTGTTAGATCGACAATGAAATGGGAGAGCTGACATGTTGTCGGACTTATTGGGCCAACAAAGAAAGGGGAAAACTGACAAGTTATCTGACTTGTTGGGCTGATAAAGATTGGGGAGAGCTGAAAAGTTATTGGACTTGTTGGGTCGACAAAGAAAGGAGAGAGTTGAAAAGTTATCAGAGTTGTTGGGCTGACAAAGAAAGGAGAGAGCTGACAAGTTATCAGAGTTGTTGGGCCAACAAAGAAAGGAGAGAGTTGACAAGTTATCGGACTTACCATGCCGGTAAAGAAAGGAGAGAGTTGACAAGTTATCGGACTTGTTGGGTCGACAAAGAAAGGGAAGTGCTGACAAGTAATCGGACTTGTGGGGCCAATAAAGAAAGGGGAGAGATGACAAGTTATTGAACTTGTGAGGCCAACAAAGGAGGAGAATTGACAAGTTATCGGACTTGTCGGGCCGACAAAGAAAAGAGAGATTGATTAGAGCGACTACTATGACCGATCTGGCTCTGGTTTCTTCTAGAGACCTATCACATCTTTAGCATGGTAGTGGTAAATCTATACTTATCGGGTTAAGCGCACTGGACTCTGTTTGTGGCTGATCCTACTGCAATGAGTGGTCTCAAAGACTATCACGAGTTGTCTGGGAATCTTTGGTAGGCAGGCGAGGCCCAAAATGCTTTTGGCACCATGGTAGGGGTGTAACTGTAATTTTTTAGTAAGGGCAGGATCCACTACGGGCTGGCTAGAGGGTAGTTGACATGCCTATTGTTCAAGGTGACGAGTAGAGAGAAACGAACCCTGAGAATGTTTGATAGGCTTTTGGTTAAAATACTATCCTGGTGATGTTCGAACAAGAGCAGCTTACATGCCCTTGGTCGAATGTGGGAGGATCCGACCATATGGCAACTAACATGCCCCTGGTTGAAGACCGCGTGAATCCTTGCAAAGTTGAATGCGAAAGAGATGACTAACTATGCTTGTATATGAATGCTAATGCTTTTTTCTATTTCTTATTTTTCCCTTAGTGTCAGGAAAGCTTTCAATGTTTGTCGTGATGGAGGGGTTTGTTCTCAACTCACTGGACCCTACCTGAATGTCCCAATTTGTCAGTGGCGCTCTAGAATAGGCAAGGTTACGGTTAAGTGGTGGTGTAGGGGAACAATGCTCTATACCAAACCTCCCTTGAGTCCTAGACCTACTTTTTTCATAATGCTCTTTTCTTTTACTCCCTTATAGGCTTGTAAGTTCTCTCTACCCATTGCTTGGGGGTAATGGGTATCTAGGTGGTGGTTGAGGCTACTTGATTTTGATGAAAAGGTGTGGCTAGTCCCTTTTAGCTGTGTGGGCTCTCTAGATACGTATTGCAACTCCTCCCCAAGGTATGTGGCGGGGGTAGAGCTACTCTACTCACCTCTCTCTTTAGGACTAGCTTCTTTCTACGTCTTCTGCCTTTCAATTTCTTTTGATGTCCCTACGCATATGTATTTTTTTTCTTCACTCACTCTCTCGCTCTTGCCCTAACATTTTATCTCCCTCTAGAGGTGTAGGTCCTTTAGGGGATTTGGGTACTTTGTATTGCTCTCGATGGATGGTGGCTCCCTTACATGTCTAGGAAACTCAAGTAGTCTCAATTGAGGAGAACAAATCCTTCCTAGGCAAGCTAGCTTTCCATGGTTTTCAGCACTAGGCTATGATTATGGTAATGCTAGAAATGCTTATGCTTGTGCATGCATTTATTTATTGCAAAAGACAAGTGCAAAAACAAAACAAGTATGCAAATGTAATGTGAAATGCGTGAATGTTAGAACGAGAGCGTAAGTATGCAGAGTGCATGGCAATGTGCACAATGATGGTGGCGATGTGCACAATGATGGTGGGTGTGACCGTGCGTGTCCGTCCGACCAACCGCCCGACCCGAAGGGAAAGGAGGTGAAGAGGAGGAGAATCACAGCCATGCCGATGACGGCGAAGGCACAAGGATAAAAGAAAAAAATCCCCAGCGGAGTCGCCAGTTCTGTGACCG
>JAMKQA010016809.1:0-18719 GCA_024699735.1 Posidonia australis
CAATGGATTTTCACTTTGATTAGGGTTTTTACTTTTTTTGTTGGATTTTTAAATGGATTTGATCAAATTTTATTTAATTAGGGTTCATGGGATTTTAGGTGGATTTTAATTGGATTTTGTGGTTTATGGATTTTATTTGCTGGATTAAGTGGGCTTAGGTTGATTTGCCGGATTTTAGGTTTAATTGGGTCAGGTGGGCTAATGTGGGCCTAATTGGGCTTGTGTAGGCTAGGATTTTGGTGGTCGCGACCAGAGCATCAATCGGAGGAGCCTGCTGCCAAGTGACTTCAAAATCGGGGTGTCTACACCATGCATATGGTTTTAAAAACAGAAAAGAAAAGAATGATTTTAAAGGCATGATTTTTAAAGTTTTGTTATCTACTAAGTAATAGTAGATTGCCCTGTTGTTGTGTTGCGGCATCCAAATGGGATGCATGTGTTTGTTTGCGTAGGGCGTAGTTACGCTTGCTTCCTCGACGTGGTGTGCTGAGTTGTTAAGTGGGGTGTGTGTTGGGTGATCATTTTAAGTGGTCATTCATGTGTGCTTTGATTTCTGTTTTGGCAGATACAGGTTAGGAGCTTGTTTTAGTTAGTGCACATAGGAGGAGTCACGCTACTACACATTAAGGATTCTGGTGAGTGTTTTGTTTAGTTTTATTTCTATTGTTTATTAGATTTATTTCTGTTGAGTGTACTTAGATTTAATAGTATAATTAGTATAATTCTAATTGGAATAAAAGATAAAAAGAAAAATGACAATGTAGCTAGGTTTGAGTGGTAACAACTTAGAGGTCGTTATAATGCACTAGGAGCTATGTCTTACACTCACATCTAGATAGCAAAAACAATCTACTGTAAACTTGCACTAAAATCTTTAGAAAACTCAGAGGCATGATGATGACCAATACTAAATGAAAAATACAACATACATCGCAAATTCCAAAACACACCACTTAAATTCAAACCTCCTATAAAGTATGCACCTTACACTACAGGAAGAACTCAACTCATGTAACAAGCCTCCATGCAAAACCCAAAGCTTCGAGGAATCTTCTGCAACTCTTCCCCAAGTTCCCTTTGAGTTCCAAAGATCCCCAACAACTCATCTTTCACGATAAACCAAGAATTAATGCAAGAGGAAGAAAGGAAAGATAAGTATCCAAAGAATCAAAGCTCATCTCGCTCTTTGAGCTCAACGTTTGGAGTAATGGGAGGTGGCTGGGGTTTCACCTTGACACCTACCTTCAACATCCATTTTCTCTTCCCTATGCATCATTATGCAAGTCTTTTCTTTCAGTCACCCCTAAATTCTTTCCCTTGGAGAAGAGGAAGAAAAATTGAAAGAGAGAAGTAGCTTAAGTATTATATAGGCAATTGGCATCGTCAAAATTTTCTAGAAGTAGCTTGAGGTGTAAAATATGCCAACTTATGCATTTTACATAAAATACGATATTGTTTGTGTTTAGCAGTTTTGCCTAGTTTGCCAGCAAGTGTAGAACGCAGCATGCACCATGCTTTATATAAAATGTATGCTAATCAACGATCTACATACACTCTTTCAATACTCACGCATTTGTCAAACTAAAACACATGGACCAATTGTATTAGGAAAACGTACTTGAAAATTGCACCTACAATACGTGCTAGTCAATTGTGCCAATTAGATGTACGAATTGAATGGGTAAGTAAAAAATACAAGTGTTACATGTTTGCATAAAAACCTCCTACATTATGTAGAATTACCATTGAAATTTTAATATTGAACATTAGTATACATATTACTTGATGTTTGTGTATAATATTTTTGTAAATGTTATAACATTATAGAATAATTATATGTTACCGCATTGATTTATAAGCAATGAGTTCCTCCATAGTTGTAAGGTAGACCTTAAACTTGTTTCTACTAGATAGTAAGTACAAAATCTCGATAACTACCACTTTTTTAATTAACAGTGACTTTCATTATATGTTTAACAATTTTCAAAGATAAGATTTGCTTATTTTGGAAGTTTACAACTTTTATGAATATTATAGTTTAACCCTTAGACTTGGTGATAATCACACTTAATGAAATAAATACACAAAAGTCTCTTATTCATAAGAATATTACAAGAAGCACTGATTTCTAAGAGTTGGATGAAGTTGCAGGGCACTGCGGCGTGGTTCGCCCGCAACTTATTATTCTCCTAATTTTTTGCATAACTACGTTTGAATCATGTAACTTCTACTAAAATTGCAAATTTGACCCTAAAGTGTTATAGAATTACAAGTTAGATAATAACATAATGTTTTCATGTCTCATCTATTGGTAAATAGTCTACATTTATTAAATACTTGGTTTGAAGTATTGTTTTGGCACATTTGATTATAGTTTTCAATTGGTGATTGTAGTAAGGTCCCTAGAATTTTAAAAAAAATAGAATTGATCCTATACATAGTCAAATAAGTATGGTAAGCTATTTTCAATTAGGTTAAATAAGATTGAAAACATAAAGTGAAAGATAAAACAAGATAAAGTCTTGACATTCTAACTTTTTGGAGTATTGACCATTAAAGAGGTACATTGCTGTGATGAAGTTTAATATTAGATCCTTATAATGACCTAGTGGTGAGGATACGTCTACAAGACTTATATTTGACGTCTACTGTTATTATAATACTAGTTTGTCTACAAGGTCTTTAGTAAATGAAAACGAAAATGAAAAGGAAAATACTTGTATTCATGAAATAAAAGGAATAATGATGGTTTATATATCGATTAGAAGACTGCTTATACCGAGGATGGATGGTCTAAGGGATTTACTAAAAATAATTAATAAATCATAGTAAAATGAAGTTACCTCGTGAAACATTTTTGCATCTTTGAATGTTTTATTTTTGAATAGTTTATTGTATTTATTTTTTTTCATATAGTTGGAACTTAGCAGATATTAAGTTAGCACCCACTTCATTCTGTGTTTTTGCAAATTCAATTGTCATGCTGTCAACTATAGGGAATGTTGAACAATAGAAGTTAATAATTGCATGAAGTCCAAAAAGGAGGTTTCCATGATGGTGTTCGCAACCCCATCATGGTGTTCACTACACCATGATGCAACCCATTTCGTGTGGGACTTGACGTTGTAGGTAGTAGGGGTGTACATGGGTTGGGTTGAGTCGGATAAAGGAGTGAACCCACGATCCAACCTATATTGTTCGGGTTAGATAATTTTAGACCCATATCTAACCCATACCTAGTCTAGACCAGACCCAACCCAACCTGACCAACAAACTTCAGGTTGGGTTGGGTCGGTTCTCAGGTTTTATAGAACTTGAATTTTACACCAAAAAAAGATATAGGATTTCAATTAAAGGACTATTCTAGTTCATGTACATATAATTTTCCTTGTATAGATTGATCATCTCTATTCTTTAATATTTTCTTCAAGTGGTAATTCTCTTCATTTAGAATTTTCATTTGTTCTATTCTATCATCTGTACAGATAATTTCATTTGTTCTCTTTGTTAAAAAAAGTTAATCAAGAAATTTCTAATAATACCTGAAGATTATACCATGGTATTCAGAAAATTGCAAAAATTCAGAAATTGCATGGTATTAACCATTAAGCAAGCATATTGAAGATTATACCATGGTATTCAAAAATTCAAAAATTCCACTGTCCAAATAGGCATTCATAAATTCAGAATTACATGGTAAACACAATTACACATGTGTTTAAAAGATTCATATATATCATAAAAATTCAAAATAACCACAAGAATGGAACAAACAAGGCGATCAGAATAATGCTTCTATTAAGGAATCGATCGAACAATTTTATTTCACAAAAGCTAATCATGAAAAACTCCAACAATTTGTTGAATCATCCAACCATAGAAATAATGAAGAAATCGACAAATACGAATCTTGAAACTTAACATAAATCTTTCAGTAGACCTTTAAGGAAGAAACAAGGAGACAACAAACACGAGAAGATCATTAGAAGAAAGGAAATTATACTGAATGATTTCCTTCCATGAATCCCCAAGATCTCCCTAAACCATAGAAATCAGCAACAGAGAATCAAAGAAAAATGTAGATCAAAGTTTCCAAAGGCTTGCCGTTGTGGGGTGTGTCGATGTGGGCTACGGAGGTGTGGGCGGTGTGGCTGTGTCATCGTGAGGTGCATCATTGTGGGCTACACTATGGAATGGAGAATGAAGAAAACCACTTTGCAAACAAAGGTTTCCAAGGACTTGCCTTCATAGGATGTGCTGGTGGGGGCTACGGAGGTATAGAATAGTGTGGTCGTGTCAATGTGGGGTGTGTCGATGTTGGTTGCGTTGCAAAAGGTGGAAGAAGAAACGAAGAAAACCACCTACACCGATAGAGGTTTCCAAAGACTTGCCTTTGTGGGATGTATCGGTGTGGACTGTAGAGGCATGGAGCAATGTGGCTGTGCCGTCGTGAAGTGTGTTGGTCTATGCTACGCTGTGAAAGGGGGAAGGGAGAAAAGGGACAAAATTTATCAGATTAGGGTTGGGGTTAGGTTTAGACTTTAGGATAATAAGTTTTATATTTGTATAAATAAAAAATTATATATATAATATGTATTTATAAATATAAATAAATAAATAATATATATATATATATATATATATATATATATATATATATACTTTTGGGTTTGGGTCGGGTTTGATAACCCATGCCTTAAACCCATACCCAACCTAGAAAATTCAGGTTTGGATTTTCTTACCCATACCCAACTCATGAAAAAAGACCCAACTCAACTCAACCCACACGGATCGGGTTGGTTTGATTTTTGGGTCAATTCGAACCCATGTACACCCTTGGTAAGTAGATCATTTTCAATTTACCATTTAATAAAAATCTAACATTCCTTGGTATAAAGAAATTGAAAGGAATTATTTTAGGAGAAATCATTCCTAGATACAATGCTTGATTTCTTTTCTATAATCAAACTCCATCAATTTGACTAAAAATTATGGAAGAATAGGTTTTCCTTCAAAATATGTTAGAATACTAATTCCACCCCTTTCTTTTCTTTCATGTGAGGAAGGTAAGTTCACCATAAATATTTGCAGAATAAATTTTAAATTCAAGAATTCAAAACCTTGCCAATTAAACATTAAAATTTCAAATTCAAGATTAAAACAAAACACCAAGCTTTTTATTACTACCTTACTTGGTATCTTACAATGTCAATTCTAGGATTTCCAACTTTATCAAGAATTACAAGTCAGAAATTGAACATGGTCTTATAGACGCAATTGATACTATAAAGTTTTGAACTCCATCTATTGTTTATCTTTTTTAACAACAAATACAAGAACATGTAGGTACAAAGGTAATGTGGGGTTAGAGTCAAACAAAAACAGAGAGAATGCACAATTCATACATGCTCATTCTTGTGTATAGTAGTTTTTTTCTTCATTTTCCAAATAATTGAATTGAAATAGGTGATTAATTGTATGACTCAATACATCATTAGTCTTTAGAAACTAAACCCCTCTTTGATTCCTAGAATAATAGTTGAAATAAATCAAGAGTACGAATTACTATTTTCTTTGGTTGTATAAAAATCAAAATAAACTTAGAATAGTAATTTCTATTCTGATTTACTTTTTTCAAAATAATTATTCTACAAGAAGGATGAAATAAAATTATTCTGTAAAGTTATTCTGATACATGTATATATATGGTATCTTTATTTTTTATATAAAAATTAATACATCTATAATATGATGAATATATGCTTTAAATTAGATATATATCGTGATAATCAAATTGATTATTATTAATTTACATATTTTTTATTTATTTCAACATTTATTATGATACTTATTCTACTTTTGACCTAAACCAAAATATTTTCTTATACACGTTTATTTACATTTAAAAGAAAATCACTTCCAAATTAAATAACAATACTATTTGAATATTAATATCACTTTTTATTTATTCTTTTTTTTCTTATTGTACGTCCAAAAAGAAGCTAAAGAATTAACAAACAATTATGAAACCACAATATTCTAACAAACTCTACCGTTGAACATAGACAAGTCAATGTATGTATCTTTCAATAAGGAAGGAGATCTTAAATGGCTATCATAGCAAAAGATCGTGAAGCCTGATGTGTAGCCCTAGTCATCCAACAACCACCTTATGGTTCGACACCACTGGAGCAGAGATCGTTAGAACATAAGACTTACAATGCCTACCGACGATGTTGACGAAATGTTGTCAGAACATGAGACTTACAATGCCCACCGATGATGTCAACGAAATCTTCTGAATTGAAAATTATGCATTGCTACCAGTGATGAGTGATACGCCTCCTTTGGAATTTTGACATTTGATTGGGAGATGATCGCAATTTGTTATAGCGAAAGCGAAACATAACTCTGTCGTTTGTCACGAAGGCTTGTTAAAGAAACGTCTAATACCTGATTGACTGAGTTATTACACAAGAATCTCAACCTTACCTTTGAATAATATCACAAAAAGAGAAAATGATATCGGAAGTTCCATTATCAGAGATTGTAATGAATTGTACATATACATATATAAACAGGATTCCTTGATATATATTACACATGTTTGGCGTATTGAGCTTGGGCCCCTACTTACAGGAAAATATTAGGACAACGTGAGCTTTTTCCCAATACCAGGTAAGAGTTTGAAAACCAGCAAACCTTTGAAATCAAGAGACCACGGCTGTATGTCCTGCTTCTGCCCTTCTGGCCATGTTGACGATATCCAGTCAAGACGCCAACGAAACATGTCACTGCTTTCGTCCGCATGATGCAACCGTAGCAGATACCACTGGCTTTGACCAATATCAGCCCATAGAAACCAAGACCGACGGGAACGTGTCAGACACGGTGTGGTTTTTAATTTTTATTTTTTTAATTTATGGTGCGGTTGCCAAACTGGACCCGACACCACCACTATTTCCCCATAACATAAATACCCAGGTCCCTCCCTCCTCCCTCCTCATCGATTCCGACCATCGTGAGTACTTTAGCACGATCACAAGAAGTAGAAGGAAAGGAAGGAGTTTTGAGGAAATGGCAGCGGAGAAGAGTGACATGTCTACCATGGAGTACGCTAGGAAGTGGGTCGTCGACAACAAGCTCAAAACTGTTGGTAAGTTTGGATTCTCCGGTTTTTTTGGGTACTTTGGTTCGATTCTGTTGATGGGTTTTGTTCTACTTTTCTTATGGTTTCTCATTGTTTTTGTTTTCTGTATCAAAAGGGTGCCTTTGGCTGAGCGCCATTACGGGTTCGTTCGCCTACAATTGGTCCCAACCGGCCATGAAGACCAGCGTCAAGATCATCCACGCTAGGTCAGTTCCCGTCGTGGTTTTGCTCTTTCTGTTTTCATGGGATTTGGTCTTCAAATGGTCTGAAATCTGATTTGCATGGGAGGTGCTTGCTTTTGGTCCTAGATAAAAGTTTTTTTTTTGGTTGTTGCAATTGATGCGTGGATTTAGATTTGTGAAATGTCTTCGCATTTGAAATTATTTGGAACTGATGCTGAATTAATATTGGGAGATTTTGTTAGGGAGAAGATGCATGTATAATGTATTGTGGTGAATTTAGTGTTGGGTTGGAGAGGCTGCTTTATGTCTGCGGTAACTGGATTATGAAGTTATGCTCAATGGGTCGAACACAATCCACTGATCCAGATGTTATGCTTTAGTTCTGTTTTGATTAGATCTCGAAGTTGTCTTCACTGAATCTGACACTGACTAGTTTGTTGGCGTAATACCTGAGGTAAGGATGATATGGGAGATATCCCCAAGTAGTGGATGCCTTAACACTAACTAGCTCACTTCATAAGTTTTCCACCCATTTTTAGATGTTTTAGAGTTGGGTAATTGAACGTTGATATGGTATCAATGATGAAGTCGTCTAGAAAAAGGCTTCAGATCGGAATATTTGTCCTACTTTAGAAAAAAGACTGGTGTAAGGTCTAAAAGTGGATGCCAAATACAGTCAAGGATTGTGGATACAAGGATAAATGGACAAGTGTCAAGAATAATCTCAAATTGGAAAATGATGGTTTCATATGTTTTTTTAAGTTTTTGGGTGTCAACTTACTGACAGTTAGTTTTGAAGATGATCAAACATTTTATGATAGTCGTTTAAATTTTGGGTTTGTTCCCCAGCAACAACGATGCTATGGTACTAACCTGGTTGAGGCTATGAAATCACATCACTCATTGGTATTATAAATGCTAATACTTCAACATGGATATATGCACATGACTAGGAGTTGCTTGCCAAACCTATTTTATAAAATTGACTGTTACGTAAATGGGAATTTATGTCTTTGATATTATTGTTCTGGTTTGATATATCGGGAAAGAGGATAATTCATTTTTCTCACTTCTTACTTATCAGGTTCCCAAAATGTATATCTAAAGAATGGGCAACCTGAGGTAGTTATGCTTTGTAGTTTATTATTAGTCTGATTTTCCATATCATCAAGAGGTCACATAGATTTCAGTGACACACCCAAGGTTTGAACTTGTGTTAGCTGTGAAGTTCTCCTACCATGCTAGGAACCCAACCACTATCCACTAGTCTAGAACCCCAGGGAATTTGATATTTTGGTTGGATCCTACCAAATTTTATTTGAATTTAAGCCTATATTCAATTATTAACATACAATGAAAACCTAAAATGATGCCTCTACCTGTTCCTGTGGATGCTGTTTGGTTGCTGGTCGCTACAGGCACGATAAAGCATCTTGAATATTCTTTTGGCCGTCGATAGGAAATAGCCATCTAAGCATCTCCCCATTAATGGGAAGGTTTTCTGATGCAAAGGTCGACTCAGTAGTAGGTGTGCTTAGCCATTGAGGGATAAGACATGTTGCCCCTCCTGTGCATCAAGAATTCATAGTTTTAACTGTGAAATTAATCTATAGCATCAATTCAAGGAAAACCTTCTTTATAGTGTTTCCTTGGTTTTTATTGCTTACAATGCCCACATCAGTAATCATAATCACATTTCTCAACCCATCAATGAGGGTTCAGTCTTAGGATCTTAATGGGATTCAACAATTCAAGTATCTAATGAAATTTTATCACTGGCTTTTGTCACTCACCAACCTTCCAAGACTTAAAGTTAATCTCTTGGAGAATGAAAGTAGGACTAGTTGAGACCCATCATCATTATAGAACATCAGTTGATGGTAGGACAACCTAACCTGGAGCATCTCTAGTGAGTTCTTGTGTAATTGGATTCCAAGAGTGGAGAAAATGAGAGAAGGCAACAATTTGGCGTAGGAAATTGTAATTAAACTTTTGGCTGAACCGACAAGTTGAGATGAGTGACTGGGGTTTCCAGTGTGGAATTTAACTCATCTGATGATTCCATGTTTAGGAGTGGGAGTCTTTCCTAAAGAGTGAACCTTCTAATTCAAAAGGGTGGGTAGTGAAAGTCGCTTTGACGGATTCACTTTCAGGTGTGATGGATGAGTCAAGGAGATAGATCCCACATTGGTCCAGAGTTGCTAAGGTTTTATTATACTAGTTCAACATCGCTAGGCGCTGTAGGATCGATCTACTACTGCTGGTGCTGATAGAAAAAACACAGACGAGCCGGTGACCCTGAGTAACAAAGACGTCAACCCTAACGGGCAGGTACAGGTGCAATTACAGGTGCAGACAAAACCATACGTCCATATCCCCAACACTGGGCTGCACACCCCTGTACTGTAGCTGAAGCACAAGAGGAGATCCCTGAAACCCCACTGGGAACAGAATCCGACCCAGGAGCAGCTTCTACTGGGCTGTTCCTAGTGAAGGCGCCGTGGTAACCATTGGGTCCCTGTCTCCTCTTCTGCAACACGGCATTGGATTGGAGAACCGTATTCATGCCCAGGAGCATGATGGTTGAAGAGAGTTATCACGATGTAGCAGGAATCATCTCCTCCAGTCTATGACCTACCATTTTCTTTGCTAAGCAGTACGCCCAGGTTATGAAAATATGAAAGTGCAAATTACATTGTTAGTTATGTTATCCTTCGCAACCTCCACATCATTGATTTTGAGGGGTCTTCAACCATATCTTTTTGTCAATCTTTTTTAACTATTAGACTTCAATTTTTGGTTCCCTTTCAGGTGTCGTTAAGATGCACCCTGTAGATGCATTGTAGGGTGCAATGCTGCCACAGATATACTAGACATCTTGTTTGCCATTTTTACTCTGACAGGAAGTAGCAGATATCTTTCTGACTTGGATAAGAAGAATGATATACAAGAATAGAAAGGGAAATCAGGAGATCTATTCCCTGCATAAAACCTACCCTCTGTAATTAAACAGAAGATATACTCTATGACTCTTCTCTCCTCTCTACATGAGCAGAGAGATGTAAAATTTTCCTCATTCAAATTTGTTCTATGTTTTCCTTACTTACCCCATAATATGGTTTCCAAATTGGCCCATGCATGGATTACCCCAGAATAGATAGGATTACTGGCTAGATCCTACATGGTGATTTGCTTGCCCGAGTGGTTAACCCTTTCCAAAAGAAACCACAAAGCATTCTTGCTTAGGCATCTTTTAACATGCATGCTTTTAACAGACCTGAAAGCTTCTTGGAATTTTTTAACATACGTTTTGATTGCATTACAAATTGAAATCTACTCTTGATCAATCCCTTGATTCATTCTCTGGTAGTCTTTGCATGGACCCCTTTTGACCCTATTTCCTTGTCATCCCTTTCACAGGCTCCATGCTCAGGCTCTGACACTGGCTGCATTAGCTGGAGCTGCCACAGTTGAGTACTACGATCGGCAATATGGAACGAAGGCAGACAAATATGAAAACCAATTCGTACAAATGGATGCCCACCAACAGAAGTAGAAGTGCAAAGAACAAAAGAATAAGTAAAAGGCTAGGTATCATCGTGCCTTCCTTTTTGTTGTAACTTGACATCTATGTATGAAATTATCCTTGGTTCCAGTCTAAATGTTGAGATGCATTCTTGAATGTGTTGTGTCTGAGAGCTATGACTCTGTAATCAGCACCGTGATCTTTCTCCCAACATTACCACGGATTCCACACCCATTTATCCGTTTGGTTTCCAATCTAGGATTAAACTTCTTGATTCTTCTGTTTACTGTAATCTGATAGACGTTTCAGTTTAGAAGATTCTTCAAGTGGTTGTTCTGGTTGTTTCATCATGTAACATAATGTAAATCTGAAATAAGGTGTCATCTCATAACAAGATTGAAGAAAACGATTGGTATGAAAGGTTGACAGTGCTTGAGGCTTTCTAGCAGTATCTAATTAGCATAGAGATTATTATAGGTCTATAATAAGTATTCAATTTTTTTCCTCTTAATTTTTTGTGATTAAAACTAAATATAAAGTACTGCATTCATCTAGAACTAGCGAATCTCTGTTGGGCTGGTTAGACTAAAAAGTATACGAGGGCAGGAAATGGATTAAAAAATCAAATAGAACTGGACTCATCTGTGACTTAGTTTTTTCTTCCGACTCATAGGATGTGAAATTGAGTTGTATGTTTTTTGTCTCTATGCTAGGGTCTCTATGTTGCCTAGACTACTAGCAACACAACTGACACTTGAAGTAGTGGCATTTCACAGCCTACTGTCCCAGCGTAGTTGGTTAAGGAGAGCGGAACATATACTCTCCTTGAGTTCGAATTTGGGGAAAAATTAAGGGGGAAAAGGCACCATACCACGTTGCTATCGATACCCAAAAAAAAAAAGTAGTCGTATTTCATTGTATATAAATTAATTTTTTTTGGTAATAGTAAGTAGCATTAATTTAAAATCTCAAGGAAAAGGAACCAAGGGAATCAAACGTCTAAAATTTCACAGAGCATTATACAGTAAAAAAAGACGACATGGCAATATTTTTGTCAAATAGATACATGCCACCCAGTATTGCTGGAATTCAAGGTTTTGAAGGAAATCTACTGTCCCATATCAGAAGCAGGGGTAGTCTCTTGCATGTATGCGATAGTGGTGGGGTGAGGAGCCTCCAAAGTACAATTGGAGGTTTGGTTCGCAGACCATGTGGCGTTCATAGAAGATAATGAATTCATCAAAGCCTCCTTTTCAAACCCTAAAGCAAGAGTATCTAACCATTGATTCATTAGTCCAATGACATCCAAAATAATAAGAAAATAAGGTTTAGAAGAGTCACGGAAAATTCTGCCATTTCTTTCTTTTCAAGTTAACTAGAGGATAACTTGAAGCAAAACATATCAATCACGGTTATTTAAAGAAAATCTGAGAGCAGGTTTATGAAGAAACAAGTCATGCATACTATAATAAACAGGGTATAAATGTGAAGGAATGAAAAAGTACCATATCTGGCTAATGTAATTACAGTTCAGAAATAAATGATTATTGGATTCAATGTGTAAGTCATAAAAAATACAATCTAGAGAGCCAGTCTAATCTCTTTTGGTCAAATTTTCTTTAGTCAGATTTTTGTTATGAAGTACCAGCCAAGAGAAGAGTTAGACCTTCAACGGAGCCCAGCTCTGCTAAATATGCTCAGAGAAAGTGAATCTAAGTCCACCATCGTTTAATACATTGTAGCAGGACTTAACAGTAAAAAAAGAAGTGCGGGAAGACGTCCAGGAGAGGATGTCCTCCTTCTCCCCCAAATGGGTAGAGTGGATGATAGACACAATGTTACAAATGATAACAATTGTTATCTAGTGATATTTAAGTTATCTTGTTTATTGTTTCTTTTGTTATGTTTGTTTAAGTGCAACGTGGTATTGAACTTATGATGTGGTTTGTTCACATGTGAAGTTTGGTAATTAGTTAGATGTTGCTCAAAAATAGAATAGTTCGACCTTGCCTGTTGCAAATTAAAATTTAAAATGATAGTGATCCCTTTTTATATTTGATCGTGGGGCTAACAAGTTTTTTATTTTTTAATTATGTGCTGGTTATATATCTTCATCGTAATCTTGGAATTGAGTAATTAAAAACAATGTTTTTATGGAATGAAAAGGGAAAACTACTATATTATTTCATAACAAAGGATTACAATCTCTTATATATAAAAGAAGATATATTTAACCTACAAGTAACTTATTAACTAGATAACATAAAGATCCATATAAGCATCCATTTATCCTAACACTCCCTCTCAAATTGGAGTATCTAACACGCATAGTTTGTTACATAAATAGATACGAAGAAGAAGACTTGATTCAAAAAACATACTAACAGGGCAATCGTCATCAACACGTGGACTTGACAGGTCCACTCAACGGAGATGACGTAAGATCAGAAACGTCAATAAGTAGTTGGATTATTACACCAACATGTGTGGACGTGACATGTCCACATAACAGAGACAATGTCTGAAAGTTGTCAAAGATAAGTATATTTTTTTTCTCTCACATCTTCTTCTCACACATTCTTTTCTCCCTTTTTTTTTCTTTTTCTCCTATAACCTTTTCTCAACTTTTTCCCCTTTTTTCTAATTTTCTCTTCTCCCTCATAACGTAATCCTGTTTTTTCTTTTTCATGTTCTCTCTTCTCCCTCATTGTTTCTTCTTCTTCCTCCTCACCCAACAACAGAGATCTATGGCGAAGACAATAGGATGGTCCACTGGAGGCAGTTGGACGACTCAACGGGGCTTGGAAGTGTGACTGGAGGTACCCCTGCACGGCTTGATGACACGACTAGGAGGGCCTAGGAGAGTCGGAAGCGCTGCTGGACCGACTTGCAGGGCGTGACGACGTAGGAGAGCCTGACAGCGCGGCAGGAAGGGCATGTGGGAATCTTCGACGGCGTAGGAACTCTCCTTCTTCCTCTCCCCCTTTCCCTTTTTAAAAAAAAAAATATATATATGTTGGATGACTGTCAGTTGGAGAAGAGAAATCGGAGCTATCAGCACTAGAGACGGCTTGAGACGACGAACGTCGCCTTTGGGGGGTTGGATTGTCCTTATCGACGGGACTGAAGGAGATTAGAGGGGCCGCGGCTGCCACAGCTAGCCTAGACGGTGCCACCGGTGGCTTGGACTGGCCTACAACGACGGGAGGAAGGCCTGGACTAGCCGACGACGGCTGGAGGAGGGTCGAAGTTGCTGGACGGCACCGACTAGAGCTTGGACGGCGACAGACACGACGGCCGACAGTGCAGACGGCGGTGGACTGGTTGGTGGATGTCATAGGTTAGGGTTTTTCCCACGGGACAGGGAGAAGATGAAGAAATGGAAACGAACAGAGGACTTGTGGTGTTTTCCTAACAGGACTGTCACCGTCGTCGATAATGGATCTACGACGACGGCGGCTACTGCATTGTCTCTCTCTCTTTCTCTCAAACCTTAGAGTTTTTCCTAGGCTCTGATACCATATGGAATGAAAAGGGAAAAATACTATATTATTTCATAACAAAGGATTACAATCTCCTATATATAGGAGAAGATATACTTAATCTATAAGTAACCTATTAACTGGATAACCTAAAGATTCATATAAGGATCTATTTATTCTAATAGTTTTAAAAAATAGGAAAAGGCCTTTACAAAGATTGAGTCTCTAAATGATTTTTTGAAAAAAATGGGAGTTTCAATAGGAGTTTAATGAAAAAACGATCAAAAATAAAAAAGTAATATGCATATAATCAACAATATTCAACAAATTACCTCAATATATGGACTATTATTCAAACACAAGTAAGTTAATTCAAAAAACATGACTTGAATATGTGTAAATGTGTAATTCTCATTCGACCATAAGTGTGTAATTATCACTTAAGCATGATAAGTCAAAAATATAAATTAAATAACTAAATAAGTGATAAGCCTAAGTAAACAAATTAGTATTTAGATAATCAAATTATGTCAACAACAAGAAGTCATTAACATTATATTAAAAAACAGTTGTTTTTATTCAAAAAAGGTGTCATGTAAAAAAAATGTCCTTTTTTATTCTTTTTTTGGAACAACAATTAAAAATACATTCAACTCAATTGGCCTTAAATTCGGTATACAGCATGATAAACACTAGCATTAAAGCTTTTTCCGGCCTTAAATTTTACAATGATAGTAGGAACATTTAGGATAAAATGCAATTACAGAACTTGCAAGAGAATTTTTTAATTAATTTTTTCAAGCTGGCATGATTCATAGATCATACAAAAAGTGTGGCCGAAAAGAATTCTTTTCTCTCTGAACATGGACCTGTTTGTTTGGTTATTTCAGTTTTTTGGTTTTTTGAATGATCTAGATAGTAAGTGATATATAGTTTTTTTTTTGAATAGAAAAATCATGTTGGGCAAATTAGAAGTTTGTTTTTGTTTATTATATCTATGTACCTGCTGTGAAAAAAACCCAAACCAATGAAGTTTTTTTTCTCACGTTTAAATGGAGGCTTTGGTTTATTTGCCAATTCTGACATGGAAAAAAACCCCAATCTATCTGTTAAATAAACTCACGTTTGAATTGATAAAATATGGTTTGGTGGTTTAAAATCCGCCAAACAAACGCACCCCACATGGAGTTCATAGACCATGACAGTTCAAATTAGTTAGGCGTTCTTCTTTCTTCATTCAGGTTTTAAAAGAATTTTGTTTCAGAAAAAAAAAAAAGGAATTTGGAAAACTTGCAAGGTTGCTCAGCAAAAATGGTACCTTACCCACAGGAGTTTGCTTCTCCTAACCAGCCACAAATTTCAAGTCCATCTCGTGTCCAATATCAATTCATTTTACTCTTTTTTTTCCTGATTGGTACTCCACATCTTCACAGAGAATCCAATTTCACCAAACCAGACCTCCCCCCTTGGTACATGGACTAACCGTTGGAAGAATAATAATAAATGTAATATACATGGATTTTGTAGTGACATTAGAAAATGTTATCTCATTGGTTGAAGCGATGACACTAATCATTTATCTTTAGAGAAAGGTCCACTCCCACATACTGGTGCAACAGGTCACAACGGCTTGCTTCCAAGATTAAACAACCACATTCACTTCCAAGATACGCTTTAAGTGGAAGAGTCTCTGGATTTGATCACTCTCACCAAAGCCTTGGCCTCAAAACAAGAGCTTGGTAGGAGAGAAGATGAAAGATTATTACACATAAATTTCCATACATTTCACACATGAAGATTAGTAACAGTTGTGATTAGGTTTTGATAAAAGCAATCAAAACCAATTCAAATCCATTAAACATGAAATCAATACCACAAAGGTGGATAATAAATCAAAGGAAAGGAGATTAAAAAAATTAAATGAATGAAGACAATCAGGTTTAATACAACCAATTAACGTGTGGTCCAATCTTTCCTATTTCAACCAATACCAAAGATAACATACACATAAAAACCAATTAAACAAAATAATTAGCAAGTTTGAATTACCATCAAAATCCAATACTAACAAGGCTAGACCAACCAATGCATGTAGCAACTCTGAATCTTTAATATGCCTAATATTTAGTCTTTAGGATTGACTTCATCGAAATGCATTGTTGTATGCCATGAAAATCATCCACATCAATAGCAAAGAAGGTTTTGGAAGATCAAGACACTTCCATGATTCCATGAATAACTGGAGGATTAATGACTTTGGCTCTAATAATAATTAGTTGCAAAAGCACAAAATCATATCAGTACAGGGATACCAATTGAATTAGATTACTTGCCAAAGCAACTCACTTGGAATGAAATAGATCAAGGCTTCACAATTACCTTGAGAAAGTGTAAGAGAAACATTGTTGGGGAGAAGACTTTGTCACATGTTGGCAAGAAGAAGGCTTTCTGTAGTTCATGTATTTTTCTTGGTAACTAACCTTACTTTGCAAATGCAAACCCAATCAAATGGCGAAGTCTGGAGAGTAGATAGGCGGGTACCACAACATTGAAGAGTCCTTCACTTAATTCTAAAGCCAATGCTTTGCCTTGAGGGAGTGGTAACTTTCGAACTCAACAAGTCATGACAAGTGGAACATTTTTCTCCTTAATCATTATTGAAGGAGGAGGTAAAGATGCAATTATTGAAGGAGGAAGTAAAGATGCTTGAATAAAAGCAAATGGAATTCATCAGGCACCTTCTCTGATCACACGCCATGTTGGGTAGTTTGAGAGAAAACACATTTTGTAGAGAGAAAGAAGATGCAAGCTACACAACCATTTGAAGCATTAACTATGGTGCTACGTCTCATACTAGTCACAACCATTACCAACAAATGCATATTTCCCATCTAGGATCGATCTAGTAGGAATTCTGAATCCATTACCATGGGTACTTGCACTATTGTGGTTAGTTGGTCTTGCTGTATTTTGAAAAAAAAAAAAAAAACTTCATAATGCAAATCACCCAACAGTTCAATTTGACATTTATTTTTTTTTTGGTTAAAAGTTTAAATTGTATTTCGTCGGCTATAAAAAGCACAGTAAGAAATACAAAGTATAGAATATTACAGCATAGGAGGCAAAAATCCTATTATAGAAGTCCCAAAAATATTACACCACCTGCAGACATAGCTGCACAAAAGAAGACCTCAAAGGGCCTCGGGTGGCGCAGGGCCACTACCAGAGTCAGCAAGGGGCAAAGAATCGACTCCAGGGGGCAACCTGTAGGAGGAGGGGAAAGGGAGGGAAGATGAAGCAGATGGCTGGGTAGCAATAGCAGAGGAGAAGGCTCTCATCTCCTCTTTTTCAAAACCTGCCACAAAGTTATCAATCCAAAGATTGAAAAAGTTATCAATTCAATTTGACATTTATTTGTAAATAATAATTTATTGGATTGCCTTATATAAGATTTTATATTGCCAAGTATGGATGTTGACTCGTGCAATATGAACTAAAGGATTCTATGCACACCTGTTACCTTGTTCCTCAAATTCAAAGGGTAGTTGGCTACCTCATCGTACAACTTGCATTCTAACCTCATGAACTTGTCCTTCCTGGGAAAGAAACATTTTTTTTGGCATTTTTATCTAAACATCCCTTACAAATGTAACAATGTTTTCAATAGTCTTCTACTTCTTAGAATTTTCTAGTACCCTCAATTAGCCAAAATCTTTGCCAATGTGTCCCTACCATGATATTCCATATGCTTTTGTTTATACCAATTAACCAAAACATGGCTAAACGCAACCTCAACATGAAAATGACTAATTTATCCTTCATCCATGTCTTGCTACCCCATGAACATTGTCGCCAAACCACAAGCACTATTATTGTTGTTGTTGTTGTCATTATCATTTTCACCACTATACCACTATTTTTCATTGTCTTATCATCTTCATCACCACTACCACTGTCATCACCATAACTACCATCATTGTCGACATTGAGACCACTACTAACACTACTTCATTGCCACCACATCACCACATTCACTAATGATTACCTTGTCATTGTCACTTCGACGACTTAACCACCATCTTCACCATTATTATAGTTGTCACCACCACCAACACTACATCACCACCTTCATTAGTCACCACTAAAGCCACTACCACCACCACTTTACCACTAATTAGTTCACTACCATCTCCTCCATCACCACCTCAACATCTTCATTATCATTGTGTAGACACTTCAATTTTGAGCTTATTTGGCAGCAGGCTCCTCCGGTTGATGCTCTGGTCGCGACCACCAAAACCCTAGTCCACGTAGGTCCCAATCAGACCCACACTAGCCCACATGACCTAATAAAACACTAAAACCCATTAAAATTCACT